>PVHP010033403.1:0-19680 GCA_004024765.1 Zapus hudsonius
AGAAAATAAAACAGCAATTTGAAATAGGCAGAGAACTTTAGTAAATGTTTCTCTAAAGACAAAGGAAAGGCAGGCTGGAGAGAGGGCTCATAGGATAAGGTGCTTGCGTACGAATGAAACTGGAAGACATCTGATGGAGTGAAGAAGTGCCCATGATCACTCAGTTCTCCATCTCCATCAACACTGCTCCCACCGTTGACCTTGCCAATGTCAGCACAAACAGCAGCTGCACGTCTTCCGTCCCCTGTCAACACCACAGGGCCTCACCTGGATGGTTACTCCTTCATCCTAGGATCAGTTGCTGGCCTTCACAATGGCCATATTCTCTTTATTTTCTTTCTATCCTTCCAGCTGTTGCTCATTTCCTGTTGGATAACTCTCCTTTTGCTGAAACTCATTAGCATTCAACTACTTATCCTCAGCCCATTGGCCTGCACTCTTCTTTCTCTAATAATGACTGGCTTGATATAATTTCCAGAGCAATTTCACACTAATGAGCCTCTGATTTAAACGTTAATTCCGAATTTACTAGCCCCTTGTTCAGGTGTTCACTAGGTTTTCCTCTCTACTCCTTTCAAATCTTACTTCAAGTAAATAAATAAAAATATGCACAGAATAAAAATCTTGAATAACTACTAAGTTAGACTAACAACTTTCAAAGCAATAAGGAAAACATTAATTAAATCACTAGTCACATTATATCAGTCTTTATAGTGGCATTTTAAAATCTAGTAACCGATGTATAAAGTGGTGGCCACTGTATCAGCTACCTGCTCATTGCTGGTAAATCACCAAACCAGAGGCATCTCAATGAAAAGAGAGGACTTATGTACAGGTTAGTCATAAGTATCAGTTTCCTCATGAGGAAGAAAGCATAGCAGGAGCCAAGAGCCAGGCATCACATAACACATTGGCAGGGTAAAAGTAGAAATGCTATATGCTTTGCTAGATATCTCCTTCTAGAACAGTCCAGAACCAGCCCATGGGATGATGCTACCCCTATTTAGGTTGTATCCTCGAATGTAAACTAGAAAATCCCTCCCAGATATGCCCAGAGTTTTGTTCTCATGGTGATTCTAGATCTTTCTAGGTTGACAACCAGAGATTAATTATCACAGGGATAATGCTCATAAAATGGTGACAAAGAAACTCTTTGCATTTACCATGAGAGAACAACTTAGACATACACAGCATATATAAAAACAAGCACAGCTCCTGATAACTCATATTTAGTTTAAAGTGTACATCCCACTCAAGGGTTCCTTCATACAAAAAAGATATTGACCGGTGTCATAGTCAGCCACACGCTGCTGGGATGAATCTTCAAACCAGGCACAACTTTGGGGGAGGAAAGGATTTATTTGTAGCTATAGATTGAGGGGAAGTTCCGTAACAGCCAAAGAGGCTGAACCCTCTTTTACAGGTCTGAGCAGAGAGAAAAACCCATCATCTACACCACACACACAAAACAGCAAACCACAGGAGAGCTAAAGAGAGAATTTCTTCTCCTTTATATAGCCTTAGGGTGAGGTCTTACAACCCTTCCCCAGACTTAATGGCTTCCTGAGTCTCTGGAATTTCCTTCCTGCACTGCCCACACAGGAAAAAATGTTTATTTTTAGCTTCTGCCCCCTACTGAAGGGTTAACTTCCTGTAAACATACTCGGAGATCCACCCAGGATAATTAAAAAGATCAAGTTGACAACAAAACCTAACCATCACAACCAGCCACTCCCCTAGTGCCCAATACCTGCCTGTGTTGTTAATGTCACAAACAAGTTCACTGCAAAGACAGTGGGTATAGAAAAGGCAGAAAAAAAATCCAATCGTCTATGAATAATGGAATAATGAATTTTGACATGTTCATGAAATTAAATATATATAACGGGTAAATATTGAGAGTTTTAAAGTAAGTGAGTAAAGCAATTTGAAGGATAGGCATATTTGCTAATGCAATTTGGAAGGAAACATATAAAATGTATAACCAAATAATAAATTAACATAAAATTAACTACAGGCCAGGCATGGTGGTGCATGCCTTTAATCCCAGCACTATGGAGGCAGAGGTAAGAGGATCACTGTTAGTTCAAGGTCAGCCTGAGACCACATAATAAATTACAGGTCAGCCTGGGCTAGAGCAAGACCCTACCTGGAAATCTAAAAAATAAAAATAAAAATAAAAATATAAAAAATATAAAATAAATTCAGAATATTATCACAACCATAACTATGTGTGCAGTGAAGGATACAGAAACCCAGGCAGATGATAAATAGAACTCTATATGCATAATATTGTGTCATTAAATAGGAATGACACGTATTATGATACAGGGTGTGGGGAAGGGTTAGAATTTAGATAATCCCCAGTAAAAATTTCAATGCACCCCAAGTTTAAAGAGTATCCGAGCTCTTGTCTATAAAGTTAAAGAATTAAAACCATAGACAATAAGATAGTAAGATATAGTGGGAGACTTTATTATTTAAGGGAACATGGGGAATTACAGAGTTTCCAGCCACAAGTGTGGGGAAAACATGTGTCAGAAAGTTTAACAGAATTTATATTGTTTAGCTAAATAAGCAGAAACAGAAAAGATAACCGGGAACTCCCATCATGAGAAAGAGAGATTCATGAGGGAAAAAGTCTGGAGCCTGCCCCCACCCCAGCCATTACCTGGGGTGGGGGAAGGCCTTACCATCCTAGAAATTCAGAGATCCTTCTGCAGCCTGGCCTTGGGGGGCGGGAAAGAGACCGGCTTCCTCTAGGGAAGTTAAGTTAAATTCTCACCAGATGAGTCAGAGAGACAGCTGATTGGTTCATATTTGACCAATCAGTTTTAGTACCTAGGTTGTAGCTCTAACTAGACACCTCCCACTCAAGGGGAGGGGTGATCCCTGCAGACACCTGACCTTCACAATCCCCCCTCTGAAGAAATAACCCTAACTGCTATTAGGGTACTGGGGTGTGGAATTTGGGGAAAAAAAAGCATACATGTTTTAAAAAATAAAAGCACCAAAAGAAACACATATATGTTTAAAAAACAAAAATGTAAGATACCCATTTTTAAACCTGTTAAGGGGCAAATCAAAGCTCTAAATGGGGAGGAGGAGCTTGGCAACATTGTGTGGGGTCCCACTCCTAAACTCTCACAGGATTTTTAATAAAAACCTTGATTTGCTTTTTAATATTTTAATATTTTTATTTGTGTGTGTATGTGTGTGTGCCTTTGTGTGTGTGCACATGCATTGGGGAGTGGGAGGCACAAGGGTCTCTTTCTGGCCTACATGGATGACTGAGAGATTGAACACAGTACATCAGGCTTTGCCAACAAGTGTCTTTAACTGCTAAGCCATCTCCTCAACCCCAAGCTTTAACTATAGAGTGTGTGAATGACTTGCTCTAATCTGATGATTTGACTTAGGTTATAGAGTCCACAACCAGGCAGCCTCAGTTTATATTCTAACTCTGTCCTTGAATATATTAAAACTGCTACTAAGTAAAAAGAGAAACAGTGCCTGTCCCATATCAGTGTTATGATAATTTAATTAGATGATTCTTTGAAAAATATTTGATTAGATTCAAAGCATACAAATTATTACCATGAATTTGGGAAAACTGTCTCCAGAGGTTCACTCTAGTTGAAGGAAAACCTAACAGGAAAAATACAAGTAGATTGAATCTTTTCTTTCACTCCATCTCGAAACTATATCCTCTGTTGATGTGCTCTTTTGGTAGGAGCTGAGGTCTAATGTTGGTGAATTAACATCAGGCCTCACACATAGGTAGATCTCATAGTCCATCAACCAATACATAACATCATGTATGCGAAGCTCTGCAAAATAGACTATTTAATCTCTGACTCATAAAATCTTCACGTGAATAAAATATGAAATGAAAACCCATTTGTTAATGTCACTACCACACAGTCAAAATTACACAAAAACGGAAATGAATGTTCAAATCAATAGGATAACTATTAATTGTCAATGTCAGCAAGAGTGTGTATTTCTAAGTTGGAGGAAATATAGCAAAAGGCTCTATAAATATGTAATATTAAATTTGCTGAATTTGAGTCTGTTTTCCAAATTTATACTATTTTTCCCCTGCATTTGAAAATGCAGCAGAGTTGAAGGTTAAGGATGATATAAGGAAGAATTTTGCAAGAATAATTGAACCTACGTAGACTGTTCCTGCCTGGCCTAGTTACCAGATTTCTGCTGAGTTGGCATTCTGTGGAGTGCTAACCCCTGCCAACACATGCTTTTGTATTTCTTCCCAGGTTTTTCTCATTTCAACTTTTACATGGTTTCTTTCTGCAATTCCTCAGGGACCACCTGGCCTCCTTTCCAGACTAAATGCTTGTGTTGCTACTGAAGGCGAGCAGTAGCCACCTGCACTCTGCAACTCCCTCTGTAAAGAGGCTGCAGAGCCCACAGAGCAATAAAATGCAACCACTTTGGGGGATAGGACTAGACTATTCCATTTCACTACGACAGTGAGAGGCAGTGAAAATCCCTTAGCCTCCTCACCATGTTTCCTTTTTGATAACATCAGAGAATGTCTTGAAGGGATTTAAGCTGCTCCAGACACAACAACATTTCAAACACTATCCATTTGGATTTCAGAATGAATTTGGCTAAGGGTGTGCTCACTTCTTAACATGGATGTTGGCATTAAGAGAAAATTTCAAACAAAAGGGAAGATTGTCAAAGGTTAGTGTTTATATTTCTATATGTACTACTGTACAAAAACCTTAGGAAATTATTTTAGAGATACCTCTATAAATGTGATTTTTTATCTTATGCATTTTGCAGCAATAAATTTATTTTGGAACATTTTAATTCTGTGTTTTCACTTTGATACGTGAAGAAAACTGCTCTATAAAACAACAATGTTGAATTCTATCCACATTCGTATATGTACATAGCAAATATAGCAAATATTAAGAATAGACAAAAGTTTAGTGGTCTTTAAGAAAAATCCCTGAAACACAGAAGGGGAATGTCCTATTGTTTAATAAAGTTTGTTTGCAATTTATCAATACATAACAGGTTAAAAAGACAAAGAAAGTACCAGAATTAGTATGAAATATAAGTATAAACAGAAAAGCAATTGCTTCAAATTGTCATTTTGAAGCTATTATGGATGGGGTTGGGTTGGAGTAGCTCTGAGACCGGGTAAGGATGTATAGAGGCCAATTCAGACTTTTGAATTAAGGTTCAGGAAATACTTTATTAATCTTTTAAAGTTTTGTTTTTAAGTTTGAGATTTATTACATAAGTACTGATAAAGTACCATTGTTAATTTTAGAAAATGATATACAGAAAATAAATTTTGTTATATTTTCATATTATGAAAGTCCAAAGGCAGCTTAATTTTCTAAAATTCTAAATTCATTAATTCAAAATAAATTACTTTAGTGTTTCATAACCTAGCTGGTTTAAATAAGCTTAGCTAAGAGTGTTATCTTTGATTATATAAAGCTAGTATTCAAATAAAAAGACATAAAATTTATGTTGCTCTTCATTGCTTTCAGCATGCTATTAATGGTTTACACTTATTTTTAACTTGCCAGGAGCAAGAATCCCTTGGGAAACTAGCAACACTTCATGGTTATGAGGGATTATGTAGATTAGTTTAGTTTTTGGACAGCCTGTTAGGGACCATCTTGATTAGGTTAATTGAGGTCAGAAGACCCATCTTAACTATAGGTGGCACCGTTTCATGGGCTTGGGTACTAAACTGTCAAAACAGGAGAGAGCTGGCTGAGCACCTCCATTCATTGCTCTGCTTCTTCGCTGTGCTGATGTGGCCAGCTGTTCATAGTTCATTCATTGCTCTCTGCTTCTTCCCTGGAGAGTATGAACTCAAGCTCCTGCTATTGTACCCTCCTTACATTATGAACTGTAACCTCAAACTATAGGTTCAAATAAACTCCTCTTTTCTAAATTGCTTGTATTAAGTATTTCTGTCAGAACAATAAACAAGATAACTAAGTACTGTAGTCACCTCCACATTGCTGGGAAAAACATCCAACCAGAGAAGCAAATTATAGGTGGAAAGGGTTTATTTCAGGCATACAAATTCCAGGGGGAAATCATTGATCACAGAAGAAGTTGGTTCACTTCCATGGATCCAAAGAGAGAGACATTAGCAATGGCCAGCAACACGAAACTGTCAGAACTCAATTTCTTTCCATACCTTAGGACAGGCCTGCAAACACACCTCATGGCTGGACTCCAAGATCTGCCCCCAGTGACATACCTCTTCCCCAGTAGAGTTCCCTCCACTGGAGACTCAAGAATCAAGCCTGAGGCTATGGGACTACACATTTAAACCACTACACTAAGGGTTATTCAACAAACACTTACTGTGCTTCATCAGTATTCTTTATTCTGTCTTGGCTATTGTGTATGAAACCAGTTAAAACCAGATAAAAACTTTGTCTGCCACAATTTACAAACAAACAGAAAAAATAAACAGAAGTAGTGTGTGTGTGTGTGTGTGTGTGTGTGTTTGTGTGTGTGTGTGTGTTGCTTTTAGATTGTAGAATGTTATTGGGATTAATAAAATATATAACAAGGAAGAGGACCTGAGTTATCAGGGTTAGTAATTAGATATAGTTTTAGAAAAGGTCTCCAAACATGGCGTCACTGGAAAGTTGGCTTTTGAATAAATCTACAGAAAATGAAGAGTTAGCTGTCTCACATTTGTGGTTTTCTTGGGAAGTAAATCTTGTGAAGTGAGACAATTATTGCATGTGAGGCTCATCTATACAGCTGAGGAGTTCCTGCCTCTGAGGTTCATCTACACAGCAGAGGGGTTCCTCCATCTGAGGCTCATCTACACAGCTGAGGGGTGGGATGCCTGGGGGCAACAACAAATCTGAAAGAAAAGGATAAGAAGGGGTAAGGAAGCCTGGGCAATGGAAGATCCAGTCAGGTCATTTTCATTTCTCTCTGTGTGAGATGGAGAGGAACTGAGGACATGTGTGAGCCATGATGTTTTAGGGAGGCTCCATCCACTCTTCATAGAAGAAACCTCAGTGGAAATGGCAGATGGATGTAACTCTGGCTCTACACTCAAGTGATGTCATAGCAACCTGGACAGTGATGATGTAGATTTCAGAGGATTAAAAGTGCTTGAATTCTATCTATCAAAGAGGCCAGGAAACATTTTAAAAAAATGGGTGGTAAAATTGAGATGTTACTGATGCTGTCCAATTTGGTGACCTTTTCTAACTTCAAGACGGCAGTTGCATATGCCAAACACTGAAGGGCTTCAGGAGGAGCTGAAGTGCAGGGCCTGAACTCACGTGTATATGTCATAGAAAGTGGAGCCTTGAATCCCAAGCTCAGAGGACAGACCTGAGCTAGAAACAACCTGCAGAATGGTCAGCGCAAAGATGGTGTCTCCATCCAGGAGAAGAGAGGAGATTTACAAAGAATAACCACTGAAGGGATGAACTTTAAAAGACAGGAGGTAAGATGATACCAGGATAAATAAAAGGGAACAACAGGAAAAAGACAACACTTAGCTACTAGAGCATTCTGGAAGCTATGTCCTATAAATTCTTTGAGGAAGAGAACAGCTGGAGGTTGAGGGTCTGCAGAGGTGGCTACTGCCTGGGGTGAATTTCACAGCAGTGGTTTCAGTAGATTGGAGACACAAATTCACTTAGAGAACATCCACAGAACGCTAAGGAAGGTCAATGCACACAGGCAGCTTCATCTAAGATTTCTGTGGGAAGCAGTGCCACGAGGAACAGGTAAGGGAAAAAGGGTGAGTTTATGCCAGGGGAAAAGGTGCCCTTGAGAGAGGATGAAAAAGGAAACTGTGGGAAGGGACCTCCAGCATCAGGGTGGGAGAGTGGGGTTGAAATAGGGAATGAGTGGCCTAAATGAGGTGACAACCCTTGTCATGGCATGATGTATCTTAGTCATCAATGTTAATGCCAGAAAAAGGCTGATTTGACCAAGAGAAATTCCTCCCCAAGCCAAATGACTACCAACACGACTCTATTCCTCCAATGTGTTCAGGAATCATACAAGATAAATTGCATTAAAAGTGACCACCCGATGTCTAACAGCTCAAGCAAAGTGCCTACATGTCATTTTGATAACTGAGCTTAAAATGTTTGTTCCTGGTCACTGAGAGGATTTTATTTTCATGGAGACTCAAGATGAAGTTCATTTAATCTGTGACTATGATTAATGCCTTAACATGTCAGCAGATGAGAGATGAGAGAGAGAGAATGAGAGAGAGGGATGGAGAGAGAGACAGAGAGAGAGAGAGAAAGAGAGAGAGAGAGAGAGAGAGAGAGAGCCTCCTGGTACCACTAGGAGAGGGAAGTAACTGCATTTAATTTGCCTTGTTTGGGAACGAGCATTTGGACAGTGGCCACATCCCATATATATCTGAGAGGAGAGAACAGGCCAGGACACACATGCTTGGCTTGACTGGCATGTTATCAGCATATACATCTGTTCATTCTTTCTCTGCCTGCATGGAGAAGGAAGATCTCCTAAATATTTTTCTTTACTATTATACTTCTAGTACTAGACCAAAGTCAAGCACACTCAGTGAGTATGGTCTGATAATAGAAATTGGAAGTAAAACCATTTGTTTAGCCTAAAAATAGTTTCCCCTGAGCCTGAAGAGGAAGCTGTCTCAGCATGCAGGGTCACACATCCATCTGCCAATACTATCCAGTTTTGCTTAGAAGGCTTCAAATTTAGAGTATATCCTTCTTTTTCCATGACACAAAAAACACACACTTTTATTTTTCTAATAAAAATAATGTAATTTACCAAATCTTCATTTGATGTGGCTGAGCAATCTCAAATCTTTCTATATTTTGTTGTTTGGTATTTTTGTGAGAAATTGTTAGGAAATTTATGTATACCATCTTGACACATAACATATAATCTAACTATGCTTTTAGAACATGAATATAACTCGGGATTTTTTATGGTGATGTTTAATTCCTTAACTTGCTTCAGTAAATCTGAGTATTCACTAGAATATAATAAAATAGGATGTATAATATTCGAGTTCACAGTCAGGACCCATATAATGCATAGAAAACTCGATTGAAAATTTAGATGTCCTCATATACATAGATATGTAGACATCATATAAATTTTATGCACAAAGATTGATAACTATATATAGGTATATTTAGAAATATATTGGTGTATAGTAAATGCTATTTTATGAAATTATATGGCTGCCAGATATAGCTTCATTTATGTATTCAGATTTTGCATAACTAATTACAATGGTCTGACTTGGAATATTAATGCTGAGTGACACCCAGTGTCCCAGCTGGTGCAGAACAGCAGTTGCTGAAGGTCACTGGATCAGTCCAGCGCCTCCCAGCTGTGCCCTAGAGCCCGCTCTGGCTGCTGACCATCACGAAACACGACTTGTAGTGTTGACATTTTGATTTATAAAGATGTCCAAGTCCTGAGTGCTGCTCTAGTGAACACCCACACAAGCAAATGGATATTCTGTCATGATGCATTTGAAGGCTCAGCTTGTTTCTACATAGTTTGTAGATGATGGTCTAGTTAGTCTGCAGTGGCTATCTCTGATGCCAGTCTGTGTTCAAAGATAAATCCTAAAATGCACTTTATTTAAATTTGTCAGTGATTTAACTGGGCTTTTAGGGGAGCTGGGAGAATGGCTAAAGCTCCATGTTATCATAAGTAAACAAGTCAATCCCACAAGTGTTGAAATATATTCTTCATAGGATGATACAGGGACATTTCCCTGGAATTAATACTTTGGGAAAATATCCAGCAGAATTTACTCAAGAAGGTAATGGAGTTCTCAGAACCATAGACTTACCAAAGTGCATAAGAAGGGAAGACCCACTCAAGGACCATTCATGCCAGTTTGCCATGTAGTTAGTATGAGCTCTTAAGCCACTTCCCAGTCTTCATCATCACACATTTCATTGAAGCAAGTTTAGTTTATAAATTGACATGGTTTATAAAAGAAATGTCCCCATATACTCATGACTTGAATTGTTGGTTTCTGCTGAAAGTACTAAGTAGAGGTTCTGGAAATTTTAGGACATGGGACTTCAAGAAAGCAGGGGGCAAGTCTCTTTGAAGAGGGAACATTATCTCCCTCTCCATGTCTCTCTCTGTCTCTGATTCTATACACTGCAACATGAAGAGAAATCTGTCTCTAAACTTGGTGACTACCATGGTGTTTTGTCCAAGTGCGTGATCTAAGTGTCCCGAAAACTTTAACCAGTATAAAATTCTCCTCTATCATTTCTCTAGGGAGCTTGGTTCCAGTTACTCAAACATAACAAACTCATCAACACATTAACTTAGAACTAGTCAGGAAATAGAACAAGATGAGAAGATGATACTTACCTTTGATGATACACCAATAACCATTATATCCAGTCAATATCCTTTAATATTATTGAAATTTAATAGAATCATATTGTATAACAGAAAATGCACATATTACTCAACCCATATACAGTAGGTTAACTATGGCAAATATATCACTAGGATATGGCATAATAATGTGGAAAGAATGGAATCTAAAGATGTCAGCCCAGTTAGCAGTTAATTGCTCAGCTTCATTGTGAAGGACTCAGGAAGAAAATGCAGACCTCTCCACTGAAGATGTCATATATATTTTTTCTCATTGATCAAACCATTGTTTGGATCAGGAATGCAGGCTAATCAATGTGTTTTAATCCCTTCCCACTGGACAATATAATCATTATCAACCATCAAATGACACTGGTATTATTAGCCACAACTATGGATTTAACAGTGTTATCCTAAAAACACATATATTGAAACCTAGACCCTAATGTCTCTATAATGTAATGATATTTGTAGCTATTGCCTTCAAAGCATCAATCAAGTTAACAGGAGAATGCTGGAGTACCTGAATCCATAGTAACTGGCGTCAAAATAATAAGAAGAGATCTGCACACAGGCATATAGAAGAATGACCAAGTAGATAGTTGGGGGAAGCTGGTCTTCCTAAAACCACCTCAGAGGGATGGAGAAAGCCCCCTGTGATGTTTAAGTTTTGTTGTCAACTTGACCTTTCAAGTAATCTTGGGTGGGTCTCTGAGGACAAGAAGGCAGCCTCTCAGTAGGGGGCAAGATGTAAGGAAGCTCAAAGGAGCTAGAAGTAAACATCCTTTCCTGTGTGGGCAGTGCAGGAAGGAAATTCCAGAGACTCAGGAAGCCATTAAGTCTGGGATAGAATTGTAAGACCCCACCCTAGGACTATATAAAGGTGAAAGAATTCTCTCCTTGCCCCTTCTGCCTGTTCCCAGTTCTGTGTGTGTGGTGTAGGTGATGGGTTTTTCTCTCTGCTAGGACCTGTGAAAGAGGACCAGCCTCTTTCACTGTTATGGAACTTCCCCTCAAACTATAGTTTCAATAAATACTTTCCTCCCCCAAATTATGCCTGGTTTGAAGATTCTTCGCAGCGGCGTGTGGCTGACTGCAACACCCCCCAAGCTGGCTGACAAGTACCTGGGACTCCTGACTTACACAACTAAAGAGCGTAAATGTCTGTTGATTCCACAAACGGGTTCTGTTTGTTGTTGCTGTAGTTTTTGTTATAAGAACCCTTCCAAGCCAAAACAGTAGCCGTCATATAAGTAAGTGAAGCTAAGAACCAGAAAAGAATGGTGCTGCTAAGCAGCCCAGTGACAAGCATACCCTGTCTCTTTTTCTATAAAAAAAAACCCCTCCATCTTGATAATATCTGGTTTCTGTAGTTGTTATTTGGACCATTAGAATCTTTATTCTGTCAAAGTAATTTATTCTATAGCATTCCCTCAAAATGCCTAGCCTCACAGTAGACAAAATTATATACTTATATTGATGGTGTCTATAACTAATCTTACATGTCAGTAAGCCAAACTGTATATTGAATCTACATGGTTTTCCAAAACTCAGATTTAACCTTATAAAACCTGTATATCATTTGTAATAACTCAGGATCCCAGTCATTTGCAAATCCTTATCAGTAAGCCTTAAATTTTCACTAACATAACACTTTTGCTCCTAGGAGTGGAATACGAAAAGCCCTGATCAAATATTAATTTGACTATTTAACTTGAAATGTTTATGCAACCCATTCCTTCAACAATATCCCACTACAAAGGACTGAAACACCACTTCTTAAATTATGATTGCTATGGTAACTACCACCACCAGCTTTGCTAGTACCATAATAGAGTTTCTTTTAAAATATTCAAGCCTGGGATAGCAAAACTAAGGGCATAAGATAGTATGGTACCAAAACAAATTAATGAGAAAATATAATAGATTTGTAAAACCTAGCATAGCTGTTTGACATTTTTGGAGGCATTATTAGCTTATGAGGCATTAAAAAAACTAGACAAAAATATATGCATGCTGAAATAAATTAGATTTCAAAAGCATCATTTTTAATAAAGGCTTTTAACTGCTTCAGTCTGGAACTAGTCTGCAATCTGGTTGATAAATATGCACAAATGACAAATTAATATGTGTTGGCCCTCATCAACATCGGAGACAAATGTTATTATAATGTTTTGGACTCTGCTCAGTTTTCCCTGTCTGGGGAAGCTGCAGGATGGTAGTTCCCATTCCAAGGGACAAAGCTGCCCTCTATGTGAGAACAGTGAGTGCTGCAGGTGAGGAAACTCACAGGGAGGTTTTCATTCTCTCTACCAAATCCATTCAAGTCTGACAGAGAAAGAGAAACTGGGGAACCAAAGCCCAAGAAGGGCCCCTGCAATCTCAGTGGAGAAACTGCTTTCCTTATGGTTTATGAAGCTTTAGAAATTAACCATCAAACTCAATTTCTGTTGCTTTTACTTGTCATCTGTAAACTTTTAGAGCTGTTAAAAAGAGCACGTGTTTGGAACATGTAGAATACTTCTCGAATAAAAATTACTTAAAACATATATTGAGGTGATTTATAGTCCCACGAATACACTAGAAGTTTTTTCTTACACATTCCTGTCAAGGAATGTTATGACTTAAATAAGTTTCCTAAAATTCACTAAAAGGAAAAGAAAAAAAATGTGTCAATAGTCACAGGACTTCAAGAATTACTAAGAAACTTTAAGAATCCATAGACAGCTCCCTGTTACTAGCCTTAAGGAATAGTCATTAGGTGTGTCTTTTGATGTCTATGTTCTTATTCTCCCTCCCATATTGAATTGTTGAAAAATGAAATGATCTTCAGGAGTTTCCTCTTTATTCCTTTAGGCTTTTTAACATCCCTATATAACCAAAGATGACCTGGAACTCACTGTAAATTCCAGGCTGGCTTCAAACTAACACTTCTTCTGCCTCAGACCCCCAGATATTAGGATCCTAGGGCTGTATCACAATACAAGACAATTTCCAGGACTTAATGTGGAAGATAATACATAACATGTGATTGATTGAAGTTAACCATAATTGTATTTTGTCTCAGTCTGTACATACTAATTTCAAGAGACAGGACAAATATTAATATTTGATAATACACTTCCTATAAAGTATAAGTGAAATACACCACTTATAACAGTAGTAGTACCTAGCAAATGAATCAAGAGTCTTATGTCCCCTCATTAGTGACAATTGGTATGGTATTTTTAATCCCAGTATTTGGACCTTTCCTGATGACAGTATTTTCCAACCACACTGGACTTGGTTTCTCACCACTTCAAAGTGTTAAATTAAGTGGATTATGTGTGTTCAACCCTAACCATATTCAATTCTGATATCCAGCTCATGTGGGATCATGACAACATTTGTCTCTAAGTCAGCTGTCTCTCATTTTACGTAAAAATTGCTCTGGGAGTGTGGGAGTTGAGTTTGCCCAGAGTAAGAAAAGCCTCAAGCTAGTAATATTCCACAAGTCCATTGCTGGGAATAGATCCCCTTACAGCAAACAGTAAAACTCTCCCAGCATTACATAGTTTTTTGCATTCTTGCCAAAGGCACCTTGGTATGAACTGCAGTCAATACAAATAATTTCCAATAAATAAAAGCAGTTTGAGGATATATTTGGTTATTATATAAAAAATCGGTTCATTTAAAATCAAATGACCAGGCTGAAGAAGTGTCTTAGCAGTTAAGGCACTTGCCTTCAAAGGAGAAAGACCTGAGTTCGATTCCCCAGTGCCCACGTTAAAGCCAGATACACAAGAGGGCGCATGTGTCTGCAGTTCATTTACAGTGGCTGGAGGCTCTGGCGTGCCCATTCTCTCTCTCTCTCTCTCTCTCTCTCTCTCTCTCTCTCTCTCTCTCTCTCTCTCTCTCTCAAATAAATAAATAAAATAATTAAAAAAATAAAATAAAATAAAATGACCATTCTGTTTTTTATTGGCCATCTACTTTATGTTTTTATAAAATATGTATCATGGAAAGCGTTTTTTAGAGTAAAACAGTGAATTATAGAACATAATTACTCCCAATTATGGAGATAAGCCAGAAATTAGAGAAAACTTACAACATTTCCACTTATTTTGTACCCAGAGAAAGTTAGATTGTATCCATATTATGTCTGTGTATAGAAGCATCATAGAATGAAATCCCATTAGTACCATAGGCAAATCATGACATTATGATTCTAGAACTTTCTGTGTAAATTTTTTTTGTCTTACTCTCCAAGCTAAGATTCTAACATTTCAGGATAGAAAGAAGCTTATGTTTAACATATCTGGTGACCCCACCTGAGAAGCTGACCAGGAAACTGATAATTCATATGAACGCACTGGGCCAAATGACAGGTAGCTGGCATTACTCCAATGTGATGTGGATAAGCTTAGGCTGGCCATAGGCTCTTTGTCTGTGTCAGACAAGGATTGTCACCCATAATCCTTCACATTTTATAGTGGAGACATCACATTGCAAGCTTGAGTGATACCTAATAACAGCATCTTTTTAAGAGGGATTATAACTGTCACATTTGTGCTCAGAGGGGCCTTAAGTGCAATGTACATTTCAGACAATTTTTCTCACTGACTAATTTGGTTACTGGGGAGAATATGAGAACTTTTATAACCAAGAAAAAAGAGTGAAATTCAGACTTTTAACTATCCTCCTAGACATTCCCAATTTCATTAAATGCACAGACTGAGAGGAGAGGAGCTAATTCGTCTACCTGCTGGGCATTGTGATTCATGTAGCCTTTCCTCATTGCGCAGATGTGGGATGTGAATCAGAAGGCAGTGATATCCCATGTCTGAAGTGGAAAAGCGGCCACACTGTGCAGCAGGGATTGGTTGCCTTCTAAGTAAATAAGTCACTTAAGTTTGAAGTTTCTACTCTAGTCTACTAGACAAATAAATGCCATCGCCTTGAAATGTTCTGCTCTGTTCCAATAATTAGGAACCATAAAGCCAACACGTCTCTGAAGCTTTCCTTTTCAATTTCATTAAAGATAAATAACACACACACAGTTAGAAAGGTAAACAATCCACACAGCTTCATTGCAATAGTAATATCTTGAATCATGTCTTCTTCCACCATCCTAATTTTATTACTTTTTATGGCTTAACATCATGTTATTCACATAGACAATGTTTAAATATTTTTAGCTATTTTTTTCCACTTTGTTACTGGGACAGGTTTTAAAGGTAGGTGGGAATAAAAAGAAAACATTTCAAGGAAGAATGCATGTTTTTCATTGAGTAGAGTTAGTTCAATGCACCTTAGACCTTATTAACTGCAAACATGCCTTGCAATGAAATTAATTTGATCTCATTAATGTGTTCAACTTTGAACACCAAATCATTCAATGTATATAAAAATTAAGACATTTCCACAAGTGAATATATGTAAGATGACTCTCATGATTAACATATAGTTCATTTATGAAATCAAGTGGTCTTATACCCATTGCAGAGGGAAATGACTTAAAACCAAATGACTGATTATAAGCAGTTTTACATGACCCTGAGAAGGACCAAGTGGACAGAAGGGTGAGGAGGGGTAGATTTGTTACATACACTCCATATCGACTCTAATAAAAAGGTACTTGCTTTAGTAAGAGAAAGCTCATGAAAATTATTTTGAAAAGTTCATAGAGATCAAGCCAAGTTAAAGCGCTAAAACATGTTTTGGAAGAAAAACTAGTGATTGAAATTGATATTCAAGTAGAACAAAAGCACACCCAATTGTCCTTGGAAATGATCGCTAATAAAATTTTAAATCTACCCACCATAAAACAAACAAATGGACAAAAACCAGAAGAGCAGGTTGCACCACAACCCATAGGAACAGTCATGGACTTTATATTTATGAGAGTCAGAGACCATAAAAACAAACTTCGATGTTTATGAGACAGTAAAGGGTACCTACATTTCAGCTTTGTGTGGGCAGAGCCTTGCAACAATCATTCTAACTTAAAAATCACAACAGGTCTGGCCAGATGGCTCAGGGCTTAACAATTTGCTGGACTGGGTTCTGGGTTCCATTTTCCACTACCCATGTAAAGCCAAATGCACACAGTGGCTCATGAGTCTGGCATTATTTTGCAGTGGCAAGAAGTCTTAGCACACCCATATTCTCTTCTTTCTGTGTATCTCTGTCTCCTCACAAATATATGTATGTATGTATGTATATATATATATATATTACAATTTTAAAAATCACAGCATACAGAATGGATGGAGGAAAGTTCAATATGAAAAAGGGATCTTTTTTAAAGCTTGAGAAAATATGATATCACTGTAGCAAACAGATTTTATAAACAACAAGCTTCTGTCAAATAAATATTTTTATAATGGACAAACTGAATTTCAATTATTCTTTAAAGTCTGCCAGTTATTTTTGATAGAAGTCAAGTGTTTCTCTGTACTTGACTCACTTACTGAACATGGCTTGAAAATTCAGTCCTTTTCAGTCTTTTATGAGGAAGTCCAAGATTTTTTTGTGAGCCTTAAATAGAATCTATATTCTCTGTCCATGGTTTTCTGAGAACACAGAGTAATAACTTGTTACTTGTTTACTTTTTGGCAAGTTTAAAAAAAACTTTTAAAAATATTTATTTCTTTGCAAGCAGACTGAAACAGAGAAGAGAGGAGCGAATAAGAGAACCAGGGGCACCAGCCACTGCAAAGGAACTCCAGATGCATGTGCCACTTTGTATATCTGGCTTTACATGGGTACTGGGGGATCGAACCTGGGTCATTAGGCTTTGTAGGCAAGTGTCTTAACTGCTGAATCCTCTCTCCAGCCTTTTTGGTGCACTTTGAGTCATATAAACATTATTTTAAAGTCGTTTAGCTTTTGTATATTACTGCTATATGAGACAAGTATGATTAGTGTGAAAAAAATCATGGCATTTTAATGGGTTTCCAATTGAATTTATAGATTGACTTCAGTAGCATTTCCATCTCTATACTATTTTCTCATGACATCCACTAACCCAATACAATGACTGCCCATATAGAATTTTCATAATGCCATTTAATAATACTTGATTGATTAAATCTACATTGTACTCCAAGCCTTCTGCTTGGATTTATTTCCCTTTTCTTCATATTTTTTTATTATAAATCAGTGTATTGTTTATTGCATCATCCACTTTGTCCTCAGCTAAAAGAAAAGGAATAGGTGTTATGTTAACTGTGGGGTTGGTTACTCCTAAATCTGAAGTTTTAGGTCTTAAAATATTAGTCGATTCCAAATACTTTAAAATGACATATAATTTCTTCCTTCCCCTTAATTCATGAAGGCATGTTGTTCTACTCAAGCATAGGATTTCCTTGGTGGCAACAGACATACTAATTTTATACATAAATAATTCTCAGTAGAATACCACTTATCATGGGCATTTACTGTTTCTAGTAGTTACCTGCTAGATAATTACATTAGTTTCATTTGATGGGTGAGAAGACTATCATGAACAAGTAATAAACTTAATATTAATTTTCATAAAATCAATAAAAAATTCACAAACTACTTGCTCTGTGAAAACCATAATGGAACCTTTGTGCACATAATGAATACAGTGATGAGATTTTCTGATGCTTAACTTTCAGCATTGCTACAGAGAAATATAGTATAGATTTTTAAACACTGAGGACAGTAACATTTAACTTTTGATAAATATTCATAAGATTGATTCGGAAATGCTGTTCTTATATGTTATTAAAAGTTTGATCAGGTTGTCCAGAATTGGAATTGAGTAGGTGCACATTTTTCTATTATCAATTGTTCGGTGATCTCAAAGTTTTTTTTTTTTAATATATATTTATTGTCCATAATGTGTTACATTATTTAGTGGGCAAACCATGCGTTGTTATCCCGAATTCCCAATTCCCCCCCTCCCCATCCCTGATCTCAAAGTTTTTTGATGAGTAGAATTTTGTGATTTTTTTTAAAGAAATCCGTTTGACATTTTCCATTTGTATTCTTTGTTGGCAAGGAACATATACACTATTTTTACCATCCCACGTTCTGTTTACATTGTTTCTATCACAATAATACCTACTCAAATACTGACAGTTTGCTACAGATTGTATTTTAATATGTTTTTATGTCAGTTCCTTTGTGGTAAGAGAACTTTAAGTTAATCCCATTAAAAAATTCAGACTACTATATGGGCAAATTTATAGTTTATGATAGAATAAAATGTAATGCTGTTTTCATAACTCATAGATTTATTTCCGGCAGGGGACATGGGGAACAATGGGAGAAAGGTCGTTGGGTAAAGTGTTTGCTTTGCAAACAGAAGGCCCTGGGTTTGGTTACCCTATCCTCCTGATAAAATACCAGACATGGCGACATATGCTTGTAAACCCATCACAAAGGCGGTGGAGGGCTTCCTGGCCAACATGGAGGTGGTGGTGGAGGGTTTGTCTTATCCACTCAGGGAGCCCTGGATTCTTGAAGGGATGCCCATTTGGTGCCCTAAGTGATGGCCTGTGGCAGGCTGAGCCCCTGCGGCAGCTAGAGACGAATGAGGGTTGCCCTCTTGGTGGCTCCTCTGCCTGAGCTTCCACCTGTTCTTGTTTGACTCTTTTTCATTGAAATTTGTCTGGTGATGAGTCAATATAGCCCATGACTGATCTGCATCGGGGCTTTGATGTTGCCTTAGGTTCTAGTCAGTTTGGATCTACTTGAAATCATTTCAGGCTTTTATCAGTGCCTCACACACTCAGATCCAAATTAGAAACTTTTTTTGTCATTTTCATATTCCCCAAAGCAGTAAACCCCCTCTTCCCCTGTTTCCATGTAATAGCTTGGGTCTCTGAGTTTTCACAGTCCACTTGTCCCGCCCTCACACTTTCCTTGAAGAAGGTAGGCACTAGTTTTTGTGTAACTGGCCCCTAATATTCCTTATTTGCATGCAATGAACTGCCATGGAAAAGAATTTGTAAGTGACTGCACGAATCCTTTTGTGTGAACTCTCAGAAATACTAAAGTAACAGATCACTCACCACTGAACTTAAAATCTTATCAAAAGTTCACCTGGCATTTACCTACACAAATCTAATTCACTCCAAAACTTGCTTACCAGAATTGTGTAACACCCACTCAGATCCAAGAAGTTTCCTAAATGGGATTTCTTCTCTTTTTATATTAAACCCATTTTTTTGCAGTCAGAGCTAAGATTTGTGTTTTCTAACCATGCCTAATAATAATAAATACCTATATGTTTTTCTCTCCACTCCTAACTCCACTATATACGATAGT
>PVHP010033404.1:0-19726 GCA_004024765.1 Zapus hudsonius
ATTCTATTTCTTACTTTAAAATCTAAGCCTCACATTAGTAATATTGAAAATGATTTAAATCACAATATATTCCACCCTATGGATTCCAGATGACAGTCCTATTGTTGGAATGTATGGTGAGCATTTTATTAGTCAGCCTTTTGTTACTACAACTAAATACCCAAGAAAGGTGACTTATGACAAGAGATTTGCTTAGCTCACAGTTTTGGAGTCTGGAAGGCAAGACTGTTGCTGAAGAAACCACAGAAAGCCATCTACCAGCATCGAGAGACCCTGCAAGGTCCAGAACGGTAACCATCCCCCAAATGGTAGTTAGTGCAGTGCTGAAAGGCACTGCATAAGTTGCCAGGGGAAGCTGGTCAACAACAGCCGAGTAAACAGAGACCACTGGCATGAAACACAGTCTACCACCAGGAGTAGGCTAACACACTGCCTACTGAGACAGAACAGCGAACCATGAAACGAGCACTTGTACAATGGAGGAGCCATAGCCTGGGGGAGGCAATCAACAGCTTTTAATTCGGCCAAGTAATCCACTTAGTGACGGGGAGCCCCATAACCGGATCCGGGGACTCAGGGCGAAATACACTGGGAACCAAAATCTTAGGCCTCCAAAGAGAAATGTACTACCTGAGTGATATACAAAGAGGCTACTAATATTAGAATCTAGCTAATTTAGAAATGTGTATCTAAGTTAACTTATACTGATCTCACTCTCCGATGGAGATTCTGTTTGTATCTTTCCCAAGGCAGATAGAGAGAGAGCTATGGATCCTCTAACCCTAACAATGATCCACAGGCCGATAAGCTGACATCCGGACAAGAGATGAGCCACCCCAGATCTTCCATGAAGGAGTCATATAGAACCCCACAGAGAGTGGTGGGATAAACATGAGACCTATACTCAGCCATTCAGTCAACACAGGATAAGCCAGACAGACAGACACCAGTGATTTTCAACGCAACCTAAAGCTGAAGTACAGAGACCCCTAAGACCTCAACAATAAAGCAGACTTAAGACTCACCCGTCATGACTCAGGGAACTGAGTGGAAGAGGGGGCAGAAAGATTGTAAGAGCCATGGTGGGGGAGAACTCCCAGAGACATTGCCCCCTCAGTAACAACATACAAAGGGGGGTGGAACCAGGTTGACTCCTAGGCTATCCATAACCCCCTACCCCATGGACTGATCCAAACTACCCACGGAGAAGGATATCCAGCTGATTGGGGACAGGGAGGCGGGAAATTGGGGAAATGGGGATATCAACTCATTATCTCTTTATTAAATGTATCTAATTATAGATAATAATGATAATAATAAAAATGATCTTTTTTTTTTTTTTTTAAAAAGGCATGCCACAGGTTCCAGCAAGGGCCCACATCATGGTGGGAACTTCTGTATCCTTATTCTCGAGGTCTTCCTCTCTTATAAAGCTATCAGGATTCATGAGGGTTCCACCCTGAGGACCTAATCTAACCACTTCCCAAAAGCTCCACCTTTACTCACTACAGTTGTATGATGTTTCCACCCTCTTAATACCATTTTCATAATAGTTTGGGAATTTAAATTCTTGCATTAGTTCAGGGAGAGCAAGCCATATTCACATGATAGTAACCGTGTCATATAAAATCCCTTATGTGTTGCCACCATCTTCTTAAGCAGATTCCTAGAAGTAGGATCTCTAAACCAAGAAGTATGACCATTCACAGTCTTTGAGACACATGGGTTGCTTTCAAAAAGGAATGTGTGGATCCAAAGTCTTCTGTCTAGTAGATGAAATGAACACATCTGCCAATGAAAAGCTATGATGATGTCTCCGGGTTTGGTAGATAACTTGGTGGATAGAGTCATTCCTACAACAAGCCATCCTCCAATCACAATGGCTCAACACAATGAAAGGATTTTGTTTGATTCACTGACCCGTCGTTTGACAGGGACATTCTGCTCCACACAGTCCTGCAGGGATCCAGTGTCTTGCCATCTAATGGCTCCACCATGGTCCATGGCCTCAGAGTGCTTGGTTAGGGAATAAACAAGGTCAAAGAGAAATTACAGAGTATGTAGTTAACAGCTCCATGAAAGGGCTGAAGTTCGATGCTTGGTCCTGTAACAGGGCCAGCCACAAATGATTGTGGGAAATATGTTCCACCTAAACATAGGTCTACCTAAATTTCCAGGAAGCAAGAGTTCATTATTTTCTATAACCATTCAAAGATACCCAAAGACATAAGATGAATGACACAAGTTACCACAGCTAATTATAGGCAAAAGCCAGGACCGGCGATTGTAAAAAGTAAAATTTATTGAATGAATAATACATAGCAGGCTATGCTACATACTTTCCAAATATCATTTTGATTATTTTTCAAGACAACCCTATGGTAGGAACTATTCTAAAGACAGGGAAACTGGGGCAGCCAGCTGTGAAGCCATAGGTCCAAGGTCACACAGCTACAAAGACTGTAGCATGATCTGAACCCAAGCTTGCCTGACTGCTGGGGTCACAGCTCAGCTCTAAGGTCTCTTGACACCGGACCTCAACCTACATATCCCAAAGAGTCACTTGTCTACATTCCCCAGTACACAGCAGGCAGGCTGCGACAGGGCCACCACTTGAGCTCTGCCCTCCACACTCCAAGCCAGCTCTGTCCTTGAGTCCATTTCCCCAGCACCTCAAACACTTGCCTGTGCAGAATGGCTCCTGGCTCAGCAAGCATGAGATATAAATCAGCCAACTCTGCTTTCGGCCCTTGGTGCTTCCGAATGTCAGGGGAATGGATTTGCCTTTTCCTGAGGCCTGGGCCTCCACGTTTGAGTTATGCCACTATTTTGTTAAGCAACAGAAATCTACTCAGTGATTTATAGTATTCACCACTGTGTGGTGTGGACTGAAGGCCCTGTGTACCCTTTCAGAGAGAAGCAGAGACCTAGCAAATGGTCTGATGTCCTGGATACAATTCCATGACGGGCCATTGTTTTTTCAAGCTGAAATCAAGCTGTGGTAATTAAAAGATTATGATGATTCCAAACAGAAACCCATCACATCAATTAAGAAAATATTTCAAGAAACCAAGAGAGACAAATTCATTAGGGATTAGCGGTCAAGGAGGATAATGAAAGGAAACAGGCTCTGACAGAAGCAAGCTGTAACCAGACTGTTTTCTTCACCACCACCAGCCCAGCTGTGGTACCAGGCCCATCTGCTCTCTTCCACCTCATCTGCCTGCCTTGTTGGCTCATCCCATGGTCCAAACCAAGCCTAGAACAAGTCAGCAATAGCACAGCCATCATGAGAAAACTGTGTACTCACCATTCCTCCTGCCCTTGACCTCTGGGATGATCTCAGAAGCCCATGATTCAGGACCTACCCTCCCATTAGGCTAACTCCCTCCATTTCTCATTCCTTTCTGATGAGGGCCACCCCAGAGGAATAAGGGGCACGTCACTAGCTGCACACCCAGCCCTGCTCCTTCAGGGGGACATGGCCATCACTCTGCGCTAACCAGGTGTGATGGTTCATCTCTGGTTGTTAACTTGACAAGATTTAGAATCATGACGGAAACACATCTCTGCTCATGTCTGTGAGGGAGGATTCGCTTAACTCACGGACTAAGTTCCTGGACTGTATAAAAAAAGGAGAAAGGTGGACTGGAGAGAGATGGCTCAGAGGTTAAGACACTTGCTTGCAAAGCCTGATGACCCAGGTTTGATCCGCCAGTACCCTTGTGAAGCCAGATGCACAAAGTGGTGCATGTGTCTAGAATTTGTTTTCAGTGGCAGAAGGCCCTGGCATGTCCATTCTCTCTCTCTCTCTCTCTCTCTCTCTCTCTCTCTCTCTCTCTCTCTCTCTCTCTCTCTCTCAAATAAATAAAATATTTAAAATAAAACAAAGGAGAAAGCCAGAATGCAGCACCCATGCCTCTCTGCTTTCTCTCTGCTTCTGCTATGACTTCCCCACCAGGATGGACTGTAACCTAGAACTGTAAGCTGAAATAAACCCTTCCTCCCTTCAACTGATTTCTGTCAAGTATTTTGCCCCAGTAAAGAGAAAGTAACTATTACACTGGGCCCCTGTGATTCCCGCTCCTTCCCTCTTAGGTCCAGTTTATTACTGACCCTCATTTCTTCCTTGTACTGTCTATCTGATAACCTTGCCTTCTCCACACCACTTCCCCCAGCTTCCTCCAACCCACCCATCCACTTGCAATTAGTGTGTCTCTGGCTTCCCTTTGTCTTTCTCAAAAACCCATTGGGTGTATTTCCAGGTTGTACATCCTGTGTCTCTGGTCTATGTGCCTGTCCCTCCAACCACAACACACCGCCCTAATCGCTCTACTGTGGAAGTCTGCATCCTGGAAGACTGGCTCATCCTTCTTTTTCTCATTCAAAATTATTATCAGAAGCTTGACCATGAACTTGCACTTGGATGGCTGAGTGAGGCAAGAGGATCACACTGTTCAAGGCCAACCTGGCCTCCACAGATAGTAGGGCATTATGTCAAAACAAAAACAAAAAGTCAAAATTCACCATGATGTGGTTTGGGTTTCTCCTATTTAGGTTCCTTTGGATTTAACCTGTTTAGACTTGTGTCTTGTGCTGAATTTTCCAGCCATGATTTCATACAGAACCTTTGCAGTCTTGCTGTCTTCTCTCCTGGAACTTGACGCCTGCACAAATATTAGATTTCTTTTTCTTACAGTCCTACAGAAGCCTCATACTCTGTGCTTTTCAGCCCGAGTCGATTTTCTCTGTTGTGAGCCTGAAGATTGGATAATTGTTACTGTTACATCTTCAAACTCATGATTCCTCCCCATCGTTTCCACTCACCTATGAAGTGAGATTTTATTTATATTTTTATTCACTGCTAAAAATTCCATTTGAAGAGCTAAGAAGGTGGCTCACAGGTACTTATTTCCCAAACCTGTTGACCCCACTGTGACCTTCAGTATCCATCTAAAGCAGCACGCACATCTGGAATCCCGATACAACTATGTCCATGGGGAGAATCCAGGAGCTCCTGGGCCAGCTAGCTGGCCTTCCCCAAATGGCAAAAGAACAAGAGAGACTCTGCCCCACAAAAAACATAGAAGAAGGAGACCTACACCTCCAGGTTGTCTTCTGACCTCCACAGGTATGCTATGGCACATGCACACACTTAATTTCTTTTAAATTAACACTTCCAATTGGTATTAAAAACTTAAATATGAGACTAGAAACTATTTTAAAAGGTGGAGAAAACACTACATAGCATTAGGTTTGGGTGATGATTTTGTTTTCATGGAGAAAAAAATAAACTTTTTATTGATCATTTTCATAATACTGATAAATTTCACACATAATGTATTTGCTCATAATCTTCTCACATTACCTTCTTGTATCCCCACTCCCCGCCCTCACTGGCCTCCTTTCCAACTAGTCTCTCTTCTGTCTTGATGTCATTTTTTATATTGTTATTTATAAACAGAAAGAGACAGATGAGAGAGACAGAGAGAGAGAGAGAGAGAGAGAGAGAGAGAGAGAGAGAGAGAGAGAGAATGGACACACCACACCAGGGCCTCTAGCCACAGCAAAAAAAACTCCAGATACATGCACCACTTTGTGTATCTGGCTTTATATGGCTACTGGGGAATTGAACCCAGATCGTTAGGCTTTGAAGGCAAGCACCTTAACCACTGAGCCATCTCCCCAGCCCTTGATGTCATTTTTTTACCCTCCCCCATTATCTGTGACTTAATGTTGTTGAGCCCAACATTCTGCAGGTAATTCAGCTGCTGTGAGGTCCAGAAGACAGCACTGCAGAATATTCTTCCCTAGCTCTCAGCTCCTACTTTCTTTCAGCTTCCTCTTCCACCATGTTCCCTGAGCCTAAGAGCCTTCCTTGTAAGAGACGTCTCATTCAGGGCTGAGTTCTCAACTGTCACTACTCATCACTTGGAGAACTCTTACGTCTTACCACTAGTTACCACCATCTGCAAAAAGAAGCTTCTCTGACAAAAAGTGAGGGAAGCCCCCGTCTGTGGGCATAGACATAAATCCTACTGCTGTGATTAAATCCATGCGCTTAAACAACCAGAAGAAAACTGAAAGAAATTTTGAATGAAAGTTAAAATTACAATCGATGTAAGGCTGAAAAACAAGATCGTCATTAATACACAGACGTTTGATGTTTAAGGTCAACAAGAACTCAGGTGAAGATTAAAAGCATTAAACGATTTTGACAGAAGCAAAACAAAATAGAAAAACAAGCTCCAGTTTCGATGTCAGAGGCCACTTACTGCCTCAGCTGCTCCTGATGTCTCCCTGCGTGGTCAATAGTGGGTTATATAGATTTGTATTCACCCACGTTTGATTGTATGTGACAGCCCACATTCCTATTCCTCGGTCATTCTTGTCCTCAGCCATCCGGTTTTGTTTACCAAAACTAGTTCACGGCACCATGTCATGACCTGCATGATGTCATATGTGACAATGCAAAAGGTACTTGGGGATGTAAAGAGCAACCTCTCAGAAAACACACCGTTTATGAATGATTTAACAAACATTAAGCAGACGGGTGATTCCTACAATAATTTCAAACAACAGAAAACATTAGAAATTACTCAAAATGCTTTCCAAGAATTACCCTGATATTGTTGTTGGATCAACATTATGTAGATTTTTAAAAAATTTGATCCCCACGGAAAGATTGTAAGAGCCGTGGTGGGGGAGACTATCCAGAAGCATGGTACCCTTCAGTATCAACACACTTGGGACAGGAGGACCAGGTTGAGTACTAGGCTATCCAGGGTCCCCTGCCACAAGGACTGATCCAGATGGCCCATGGAGGAGGATATCCAGCTGATTGGGGATGGGGAGGGAGGCATTGGGGAATTGGGGATAACAACTCATTGTTTGCCCACTGAATAATGTAACTCATTATGAACAATAAATATATATTTAAGAAAAATAAATAAAAAAAATTTGATCCCCAAAGCACAGGGACAAAAAAGCAAAAGACAAATAAGATTACATCAAACTCATATTCTTTTACAAACAAAGGAAACACTAGCAGCGTGAAAAGACAGCCTGTAACATTAGAGAAAATAATTACAACCAAGTACCTCATTAGAGAAAAAGATTCAAAATATACCAAGACCTCAACCAACTCACTAAAACAGCCACCACACCCGAGACCAAATAAAGGAAACAGAGTGAAATCAATGAGCAATGGACCTCATTGAATATCTCTTAATGGATGACATACAGATGACCAATAGATCTATGAAAGAAAGCTTAATATCACTCAACATCAGGAAAAGACAAGTTAAAACCATAATGACTTTGACTTTGACTTTGACTGTAACTTCTGATAAGTATACAGAAACAAGGGAACTTTTATACAGGGGATGTAACTTAGGATAGAAACCATGGCAGGATGATTCCTGTAAGAGTCAGTAATCCCTCTGTACATATTTATCCAAATGGTTCTTCATCCATTTGTTGAAGAGATGCCTATAATTCTGTGTTTATCACAGTATTCTTCACAATAGCCATAGGATGGAATCAACACAAATACCCATAAACAGATGAATAAAGAAACTGTCCAATAGAATACTATTTAGTCTTCCAATAAGAAAAAAGCCCTGGCATTTTGGACAACATGGATAGAAGTGAACTGAACTGAACAACATGGATAGAAGTGAACTGAAGTAAGCCAGACACAGAAAGACGAATCTCTGTTTTCACTTCCATGTGGAATCTAAAACAATTTAACTCATAGAAGCCGAGAGTGGAATGATGGTTAGTTTCCAGGGTGGGGACATTAGAGAGACAGCGTCAAAGGGTACAAAGCACCAGATAAAAGAAATAAGTCATTGCTGCTTAATTTCTTGCACAGTGTGATAAGTCGCATATATTATATGTTCCAAAACTGCTGGGTGAATTTCAGATGTTCTCTCTATAAAAAGTAACAAGTATTTGAAATGAAGAATATATTAATTAGCTTTACTTATGTATTCCTCACTATATTCACAAATCATGATGTCACTTTACACCCCATAAATATATACATATATATATATATATCATTATAAACTATTGATTTATAATTATTTTAATTGTTAAAAATAAAATTTCTAGCCTGGTATGGTGGCACACACCTTAAATCCCAGCATTCAGGAGGATCACCATGAGTTCAAGGCCACTCTGAGACTACACAGTGAATTCCAGGTCAGCCTGGGCTAGAGCGAGACCCTACCTCGAAAATCCAAAAATGAAAAATAAAAATAAATAAAATTCTGGGCCTTGGGAGATGACTCAGTGGACAAAGCACTTGTTGTAAAAGCATGAGGACTTGGGCTGGAGAGATTGGTCAGTGGTTAAGGCCTTTGCCTACAAAGCAGAAGGCTCCAAGTTCGATTCCCCAGCACCCATGGAAAGCCAGATGCACAAGGTGGTGCATGTGTCTGGAGTTTGTTCGCAGTGGCTGGAGGTCCTGGCGTGCCTCTCTCTTTGTCTACCTCTTTCTCACTCTGTCAAATAAATAAATACAACATTTTTTTAAAAAAAAAAAAAGCATTAGGATCAGAGTTCAGATTCTCAGAACCCACATAAATGTTAGGCAGATGTGGTGGCCTGAGGCTGAGACACGGGGATCCCCAGGGCAAGCTGACTCATGAGACTAGTCGATGAGGCAAGCTCTGAATTCAAAGTACCCTCCCTAGAAGATGGAGCCTCCACACACATTGCTCACACTTGCACGCGCACACACACACACAGAACACACACCACACACAAATCCATAAAATAAGGAAAATAAAATTCCCAGAAACTTGTTTGGCTGGTGCACAGACATGGATTTAATACAAGCACTGCAAAAATGAATCATAAATAACATTTTCACTGGTTCTATTTCTTTGCTAGGACCCTTATTTTTCATTTGTTTCAAACATATTGATAATTACTCCCTGAAGCCTTCTTGTGAAGGCAGCTTTTAAATCTCTTAGGTGATCCACCTCCTTCGCAGCACTGGCCTCGGGTCCCTG
Organism: Zapus hudsonius; assembly: GCA_004024765.1. Lineage (NCBI taxonomy): Eukaryota > Metazoa > Chordata > Mammalia > Rodentia > Dipodidae > Zapus > Zapus hudsonius. The sequence goes on from PVHP010033404.1 coordinate 9,024, forward strand.
TTCTTTTCTCTCGTTCTGAAACCTGGACATTGTGGGCATTGAGGATGGAGTTCTAGATCTTACTAAAACCATGGGCTTCCTCCACTGTGCTATGGCAGGGGGAGGGGAATCTGCCTCATCATGACCAGGTGGGGACAGAAGCCAGGCTTCCTGCTTGGTCTCTCCACAGACACTGAGGAAAAGGGGAGTCTTCGCTACTGGGTAGAGTGTGGTGGTCTCTGTTGGTGTCCCTCTCCTGGGATAGGGTGCAGTAGCTCACCCCTGGCTCTGTGGGAGAAAGCTAATATGGGGATACATGGTTTGGTTTCTGCTGGGTGGTGCTAACAGTCCTTACTGTCCCTTGGGTCTCTCTGGACCTTCATCAAGAAGGTAGGGGTCATCTTATTGCCACTGGGTGAGAGTGGAGGCCCAAGCTCCCCAAATTGAGAAATGTCCCTCAAAAATTCTCTAGCTTGTCACTGTTCATTTAGGAAAAGAGACCTAGTGACCCAGAGAGAGACGATGGACCTCTGCAGGTCAAATGGCAAGGGAGGTGCATAGGTCTCAACATCCATCCCCAAGGCTGTAAGACCAGCCTACAGGAAGAATGCCAGCCCCAGCCCATCAAACAATGAAATCTCTCTTGACATCCTGCCAGACCCCGGGCCAGAAAGCACACCTGGCTAAGGGCCATCACCCCTAAACAACACAAACACGTGTCTGCTCAAGACCAGCCTTCTGTCCAACACACACAGCAAAGACATGTCTGTGAGCCAAGAACCTCAGCCTCCCAGTCACCTTCGGGGCTGGTGGTCTTCCATCTGGAGAGGATCCTGCCTTTCCTTCCACTGGAATCCCTGAAACCAAGATCCACCCAGGATCAGAGCAGCCAGCAGGCTCCTGGTTGGAGGGCTGGGTGTACACCCTGCTTCAGCCTCCTTCCCTGGCCCTGGGGCCTCTCCTCTGGCCCTGGCCACAGTCTCCACACAGAACTGCTTTTTCTCCAGTAACAGAAAGTTGGTGACCCAAGAGAGGAAGCTCTACTTTCATAGAGTCTCTGTTTTTGTTTCCATTTAAAAAGGTTACTGACTTTATTGCATGTGGAAAGAAGCAAAGAAACAATTTCAAAGCGGCTCAGCGTGTTGGGGGAGCTGACCAAGTACACAGAACTGTTTGAGTGGAGAGAAAAGGCCAGGGAAGAGAGAGAACAAAAGTCTCTCCATATTCACCGCATGCCAGACAAGCCTGGGAGCTCCTTCCATGCCCTCCTCAGGCATTTTCAGACAGACTCAAGTTCAAGGTCTTTACTAAAGACCATCAGGATGTTGGGAGTCAGCCAGAGATTTAGACTTGAAGATGGTATGAATAATAAACCAGTATAGGGAGCCATGAGCTGAAATGTCATATAATGTATTCATCCCTCTGTGTCCTTAGGAGGATGAGCCTGAGGAGCCCTCACCAAACTGCATGGCTGCTCAATCGAGTTCCTTATTTAAACTGACATGAGATTCGTATAAAACCTACATACATCTTCCTGTAGGCTTTAAGTTACTTAGAACTGTATCCTCTGAGTTACGTATAACACCTCATGCAATGAGCATGCTCTGCAAACAGTGGCTATACTCTATTATCCGGAGGATAAAAGACAAGAAAAATCAATCTGAACATGTTCAGTACAGACGCAACTTCTTAAATTTTTTTTTTAAATTTTTGGTTTGCCATTGATTGAACCTGCCTGCAGAATTTGTAGCTGCAGAAGCTGACTGCATTAATAAAGACACTGCATGCCAAATTTTTTGAAATATAATGAACTGGAATATTTTTATTAAGTTTATTAAGTAGAAACTTTGTATGAACGAGTCATGTGTTGGTACTACCATTTCCTGCCTCTCTGACCCCATTTCACTGGGGTCCCTCCTAGGTGGGATTGTTGGAATGCTCCATAGGATTGAGGGCTATGAGTTGTGAGAGCAGCAGTCATTGGGTGGGGGGCAATGCCTCTTGGTACTCCCACCACCACCACCAAGGATTTTATAGTCTTTCTGCCTCCCTCTTCTGCAAAATTCCCTGAGCCATGATGGGTGAGTTTCAGTCTACTGTAGTGTTGAGCACTTAGCAGCTTCTGGAATTCTGCTTTGGAACATTTTGAGTATCCTCAGTGTCTTTCTCCATTGTCCTGAATTCATTGCAATTAACTCCTTAGGGAATGATAAACTGCCACAGTGATGCCCTGCCTTGCTGTTACCCAAACTCATAAAGACCCCACAACCTTTTGCCCAAACTAATGAACTGAGCCAGACTCATATGAGCCCTGGAATATCTATGATTTTGTTACTGGCACATATGTGAATAGTCATTCTTCCTAAGACTTAAAATAGTTTTCAAATATTACAGTCAACTAGACTAAGTGTCAATAAACTCTAGTTCATGGGCCAAATAAGACCAACTGCCCATTTTCGTCAAATGGTTGAATGAAAATCAAGAGAAGAATATGGTATAACATGTGAAAGTAATGCCATAATGATAAAATTTTAATTCTAGGGCCTATAAATGGTTTTACTGTGGTGGTATAGTTGTTGTTTTGAGACAGGATCTCATATATCCCCAGGCTGACCTCAAGCTCTCTATGAGGCCGAGGATGACCTTCAACTTCTCATCCCCCTCCCCCTACTCACATCTAGGATTATAGTATTTATTACCATGCCTGGTTAATGAGGTGCTAGGAATCGAACCCAGGGCTTCGTGCACTGTAGCTGCAAACACTCTACCAACTGTGCTACATCCCCAGCCCTATAAATAAAGTTTTATTGGAATACATAAATACCCATTCATTTATAGATTGCCTGTGGCTTTAGTCGTGCTCAAAAGGCAGCATTGATAGGTTATGTAACAGAGACCTCACACAGCCTGCGAAGCCTAGACATTAACTCTCTGACTCTTTGTAAAAGACAACCTGCCGACCCCTAACTGAGACCAGCTGTCAGACAGCGGGGCTGGTATCGTGCTGAGAACACAATGAGACAGACGAGGATGATGATAGCAACAGAAGCAACCACCCGAGTAGCTACCAAGACAGCCAAAGAGCCATCACAGCATACCGAGTGGGATTTACGAGCAAGCCCACGGAGCAACGTTAAGAGATACCGATGACAAGAATAGAACCGACATCAGAGCCAAACTCCAGGTGTGAAGGCCGTGCCTATCCCAGACACCCTTGACATTTGTTCTGTGGGGGAAGACTGAGTTATGAGGTCATCAAGAATGTAGCCCTCCCAGGAAACACTCCCTCTCCCCCTCAGTTTCCTCCTGTTGGGAGGTGGGTTCCCTCAAGTCTCATAGTTCCCACCAAGGCCTTGCATCTGGATCCCCAGGCTGCCCTCTGCAGGTTTACCACAATGACTTCTACCACCTGCCCTCTCCTAAGGCTTTAGAAATCACCGCGCTTTGGGGCAGAAACACCCACTTCTTTATCCTGTATGGTTTGTATTAGCTTCTCCCAAAGACACCCATGTTAAAAAGTCTTGGTACCCAGGGCTGGAGAAATGGCTTATTGGTTAGGCACTTGCCTGCAAAGCCTAACCACCCTCGTTCGTGTTCTCAGGACCCACATAAAGCCAGGTGCACAAAGTGGTGCATGCATCTGGAGTTCATTTGCAGCAGCTGGAAGCCCTGGTGTGCCCATTCTCTCTATCTGTCTCCTCTCTATTTCTGCTTAAAAATAAATAAATAAATATTTTTTTTAAAAGTCTTAGAGCCAGGTGTGGTGGCACACACCTTTAATCCCAGCACTCAGGAGGCAGAAGTAGGAGGATCATGGTGAGTTTGAGGCCACCCTGAGACTACAAAGTGAATTCCAGGTCAGCCTGGGCTAAAGGGAGACCCTCTCTCAAAGGGCGTGGTGGCTAGGGAGGTTACAGTAGAAGGATTATATGGGCTCGACGCCAGCCTGAGTCTACAGAGTGAGTTCCAAGACAGCCTGGGCTGCAGTGAGACCCTGCCTACAATGAAATATATATATATATATATATATATATATATATATATATATATATATATATATATATATCCTGACCAATCAAATGTTAGACAAAAAGGCAGAAGTGCACAATTTAAGTGAAAATATAAGCATATATCAAGGAATAAACCAGACCACTAGAGGTAGCTGCTCTACTCTGTGTAAATGACTGATCATTCTTTGTTATTCACTGACTGTTCTGTTCTTTACCCCAGAGCACATGTTTCAGAGCCAAGTGACTTGGAATTCAACCATCGCTCTGCTATCTACTGCTATATGAGCTATGAAAGTACCACACCCTCTGTGAGCCTTCGTTGTTTGTGAGCTGTGATCGAGTCCCTCCCATGGATGTAGAGGATGACATGAGTTATAACAGGGAAAGCCCGGTTCTTGACATGGGACTCCTTCTCTCTCACTGGCAAGAACTTCCAGTAAAATAAAAGCCTGCACCTTCTCTGAGCCATCATGGAGTGAAGCAGCCTGGGTACCCATCCGTCCTGGATGCAGTGGGATATAAAGGCTGGACTGTCAAAGCCTACACCCCAGATCCAACCTGGGCTCGCCTTACAACCAGCCAGAAACTCTCCTACCCAGTCTCCAGGGACCCTCCTGTCAGTCAACCATTAGGAAACATTAGAAGTCCCAAAGAAGGATAAGGCTAGGAGAGTTCAATCAGAAACAGGAAAACAGGACAAAGCTGGGATTCACACCCTGACCAGACTATTTTCACCATCCCTGATTTTGCTTACCCTCAGCCACTCAACCTGGGGTCACGATGTGGTGTCACAGCCAGATCACCAGAGCTCCAGGCTGATGGCGCTGTCCAGCCCACCAGCATTCTGCCTAGCAGAGGGTGAGGGGCAGTAGGTCTAATCAAAAGGGCAGCAGGAGGCCATGGGGCCAGTAGCAGAGGGAGGTGCTAGAATTCAAGGCATGCAGGGTCAGGGGTCAAACAAGTGAGATCAATCAAAGAGTCAGGCCTAGATCCACCAAAGCAAACTCTGGAGGAGGAGAGCTGACATCTGTCCCAGTGAAGAGATGACCTGGGGAGAAGCCAGGGGATGGACCAGAAGAAACAGGTAGCAAAGACGGACCTGACACCTGTGCCTGCCTCGGGATGTTTGAATCACTTAACGTCCTCATGAATCTCACCCTGGGCATACCTTATTATGACTTCCACTTTCCTGGTGAGAAAATGGGAGCTCCTTGGTTGGGGACATTGTTCAGGCCCATAGCATATGGGATCTAGACTAAGTGGACCCTAGGGAACTGTCACTCTGTGCTCCACCAAGCTCGTGCCTCACTCCCCTGCAGGAGACAGTGTCCTTCCTCAATCCTCCTCCCAATGACTACCTGCCACGGGGGCTGCATTTCAAGAAGACATGGATGTTTATCAACTGAAAATTGACCACCTGCTCATATGATCAGAAGGTTTCCAAGGAAGAAGCAGGTAGGAAGCCTCGCTCTAGTCCATTGTCAGAGGAGAGTCAGCCCTCCCATCACCACCACGGGAATCACATGGCTGCTTGGCTGCCATAAATCAAAGGCGATGCTTGGCTTTCATCAGATGCCTATAGATAATTCCCTTGCCATTTCCCTGCTGGGGATCTAAGGGCCATGGCCTAAAGGGTTAACATCTCATTTCCTCTCATCTTTCAAGCCTTAATCCCCATCTTGAACTGGGTACATTCCAAACCCACCTGGAGCAGGTCAAGACGAATGCCCAGCCCATAGCTGGCCCTTCATTTCCCCTGGCAGGAGATTAGATGAGGTACCCATTAATCACTCACTATTTCGGTCCTCCCTGCTGGCCAGGCCTTGGGCAGGCAGCCAAGAAGGGACCTGACTGGTCGTGAGGGTGCTTGAGGAGTTATCCAAAGCCACCCTTCCAGGACAAGACACAGAGGCACAAGCCTGGCTCAGGACCCTGTAGACCACACCCAAGATGAGTGAGGGAGAATACAGTCTGGCTTCCCCTAAGGGATCTGTCCCAAGAAAGACTCCCAGGATCTCTCACACATTCAAAACTCAGCTGAAGGATTAGGGGAAGAAGAGGAGCAAGAGCTCATGTTCCCCTAGACATCTAGTCACCAGGGAGGAAAAGTGCTGCCTGTTGATGCTCACACTCTGCAGAGGAAGTAGAGAGAGGACCGGATGCTGGATGGATAATTATCACTGCACAGCAGGGGTGGAATACAGGGTTATATTATTCAGCCCTTCAGACAAAGCCCCTGGACCTGAGAGGAGCTGAGATTTAATTTTCCTTCTGTAATACATATAGGAAGCACCTACTGTCTGCCAAGCACTGATCAGAGTAGACAGAGAAGTGAGAAAACTGAAATGGAACACCTACTTTGTACCAGTTCTTGGCAGAAGGTTATATAAACCCATACCAGATCAGGCATTGGCAACCCCCTTGTTACACATGGGCATGGTTGGGAGGAGGGGAAAAGAAAGGCTACTCTGGTGAATGAGGGTGCTGGATAGTGGCTAGCCTGGCATACCCTGCTTGGGGCACCAAGCCCCTTCTTACCTCCAGCCACGTAGGACTCTCAAACCAGGGCATCCTGACTTCTCCTCATTTCACTTGTTCAGGTCACACAAGAAATCTACAGAGCGTCTGAAGGGCTTGGCCAGGAAGTGTCTGGAGTGAGAAGAGTGTCCTTTGCTAGCAGAAACCCTACAAAGCCCCTTTCCAAAGACCCCTATGACAATAATAATTTAAAATAAAGGCTCTACTGGCCTTGGGCACAATTTCCTCACTGCTTACTCCTTGGAGTCAAAGCCAAGGTGTTTACTGAAAAAAAGAAAGGCTGAGCTATACACCTATGATCTCAGCACTGAGGCAGGAGGATTGGGAGTTCAAAGGCAGGCTGAGCTACATAGTGAGACAGGAAAGGCCATCTGGTACAAAAGACTATCACTAAAACCTCCTTCCTAGTCATAAAGGCAACCAGGCTTGTGGTCTTCCAGTCTGTGTGTGCGGAAGAATCTACTTCTAGATCATTTGTGTCTCTTTAGTGCTTTGAATCCACATGTGTGCACACATACATAAACACCTTTAAAATGCCAATTCTTGGGCTGGAGATATGGCTCAGTGGTTAAGGCATTTGCCTGCAAAGCCTAATGACACAGGTTTGATTCCCCAGTATCCATGATGCAGAAAGTGGCACATACATCTGAAGTTTGTTTGCAGGGTGACTATTCTCTTTCTCTCCCTCTGTCGCTTCTTCTCTTCTTCCTCAAAAATAAATAAAATATTTAAAAATATATATTCTAGAGGAAAATGCCAATTCTCAGGTACTGCCTCTACCCCAGAAATCTGCATTTTCCGATAGGTCATGCTGGTTCAGAGATGGAAAACAGAGCTGGGAGGGTAGTGTGGATGGAGGGTGGATAAGGCCATGCTAAAGAGACCAGTGAGCAGTGAGGGTTTTCCAGGTGGGAGAGGTGGGCTGCTCTGGCTTCAGGGAAGCAGCCTTGAATTGGGGAATGGTTAATATGCCCAGATGAAGGCTGTCCTGGGCTCAGCCACACCCTCTCCAGCAGCTCCAGCGCTGGGTCTGGCCCCCAGCCTTTCCTCTTGCCTGGGTTGCCCGATGTCTCCCAGACTTCCCTTTTTTCCTTTGGGCTTCAAAGCCCAGCAGCAATTGCTGGAGAAGAATCAATTTCTCCCTCATGTGTGTCTCTTGGATGTTTTATCTGCATATACATTCATGTACACACACACACACACACACACACACACACACACACACACACACACACACACACCTGTATTGGTTTGCAGTTACTTCTTTACTTTTCTTTCTTTGCCAAGTGGTCATTTATCATCCACTAGCCTGTCGACTCCTTGAGGGCAGAGATATTCCTTGCTCTGTGTAAGCCCCAGCCCAGAGCAAGAGTCCCTGGCACGCAGCATAGCCTTAGAAATATCTGCTGGAGAAAAATGAAATCGAAGTGAATACTGGGGAGTTATTGTGACTTCTTGCAAGGAATGATGTGGTGAAATCAGAGTTTTAGGAATATTAACCTTCCAGCATGACAGAAAGATAGATTAAAATAAAGAAAGTAACTTTTGGCTGGAAGTCAAGAAGGGGAGATTATTACTGTAATTTGGACATGGTTTAAGGTGGAGGCAGGAAAATAATTCCTAGAGATATCACAAAAGAATGCAGAAGGCACTTTGTGATGAATGAGCTATAAATAATGTAGGAGGTAGAATATGGGTGTTGAGGACACACTCCAACATGAAGATTACCAGCATAAAAGTGGTTACCAGGAGAGCGATGCCCAGCCCCTCTGCAGGTACCGGACTGTAATGAAAGCAAGCATTTCTAGGGGGCTGGAGAGATGGCTGAGCAGTTAAGGCAGTTGCTTACAAAGCAGAAGGAACAGAGTTTGATTCTCCAGTACCCAGGTACAGCCAGATGCACAAGGTGGTATATGTGTCTGGAGTTCATTTGCAATGGGTGGAGGCCCTGCACACCGATTCTCTCTCTCTCTCTCTCTCTCTCTCTCTCTCTCTCTCTCTCTCTCTCTCTCTCTGCCTGTCTCTGTCATGCTCTCAAATAATTTTTTTTAAAAAAAGCATTTCTAGGCAAAAAGAAAAACTCAGTCAGCATCTCAAACCCTGATCTTCCTCCCAAATGTAAGTGGTGTACATGCAAATATGTATGTGTATGAGCACTGGTCTGTAGGTGTGCACGCACATGTGGAGGTCAGAGGTGGAAGTCTGGTGTCTTCCTCTGTCATTCTCTTTATTTTCCTGAGTCTGTCCTTTGATCCCAGAGCTCTCGTGGGTTCTCTAAGCTAGTTAATCAGGGGTTTCCTCTCACAAATAGCCCACATGCCCATTAGCTTATCTGAACTCCAGTTACACTTGCACTTAGCAAACTTAACCATCTCCCTAACCCCCAAAAAGTATTTTTCTTTCCTTAACAGCAGAAAACATCAGAAACATTTCTTCATGGCATAGGACAGAAAAAAGATAAAAACCAGCCTGCTGCCCCACACGGGGTGTAGAGATCACGGAGCCCAAACATCCCCACGGGAGACCTATGGGATTGTTTCTTTCAGGGAGTGGCTCCCAGATATTCATCACCCAAATTCATCTTCCAGGCCAGCACCTCTGGGAAATCCCTGCCCCATCCTGCTCAGGTTTATAGGAAAGTCCCAGGACTGTCGTTTGTTTCCTCACATTAATTTCAGGGCTAGGATTGTGTTTTCTAAAGGAATTCAACTGTGGTGCCAACAAAAATCTATAGGAAGTGAGCTGAAGTGTATTTAAATCACATTGGAAAACTATTTGTTACATGCATGTGGAGACGGGGTTCAGCCAGGCAAACGCATCAAGTCCCATTGACAGAGTGGATGCCATGACTCCAGTTCAAAGGCTGCACATTCTTTGAAAAAGTCTTGAACTTCCTGGCTGCCTTGAGTTGTAGAAGGAGTTGGACAGGCTGATTCCTTGGACCTGTTTAGGCTGTCTACTTCTATTCCAAATTCTAACAGTGGTTGCACCAGCTACCCAAGTCCAAGACTTCAATTTATACCCACTACCTGCAAAGCGGTGATGGTGATGGTGGTGGGGATTGTGTGTGGGGGTGGGTGTCATAAAGAGGACTGGAAGGGACAGATGGTCTTTGAAGAGAGTAGAGGAGGCTGAGTGTAGACTCAACAACGCCCTGGACCCTTCCAGATGCTAAGTGGCCCACCCTTGAAATCCTCTTGCTAAGTCTGGGTTGAAGTTATCTCAAAGAAAAATTCACTTGCAGATGTCCAACACTGCAAGGTGAAAGAAGCGTGGAAAAAGAAAAGATAAAGAAAAAGAAAGAAAGAAAAGTCAATTCTACAAGTGCGCTAAGGCCTGCAGGTACCCGGAAGCTGGGGGAAAGGCAGGTCCACTCTGGGGCTGGGCTGCAGAGGTGCCCCACTGACTGACACTTCTTGGAAACCAGCGTGGCCTAGGTCCAGGCTCGGGAGGGACTTACTTGGGGAGCGAGCGATGACACCAGCTCTCCCGCCCCAGGCACTTCCCAGGGGTCCCCTGCCAGCTGACCCCGGGAGCATCAGGCTGGCCATCTCCGGGCCAGCGCAGCCCAGGGGGCATTGCCAGAGGTGGAGGCTGAAGGCTGGCCCGGGGGGCACAGCAAGCGGCGAGCCGGGAAGGGAAGGGGACCGCCGTGGGCACGGATCCGCGCGCGCGCTGGCACCGCAGCCCGGAGCGGGCACAGCCCCGCGGCGCCCCGGACACACCCACTGCCTCCGCCACCCGCGCCACGGGTCCGGGCGTGCCAGCCAGCCATCCAACGGGGCGCCGGGCTGGGCAAATGGCCAGGGTGGCCAGGCCCCGAGGTGGACACGGCTCTGCTCACCTGGCGGTGTGCGTCCCGGAGCGGCCGGCGGGCCACCTCGCCTCGCCTCTCCTCTCACCCCCGCGTGGTCCCCGGAGCGCGCGCCGCATGGACGGCGACCTCCGCGCGCCCTGCCCGGCGGGCCCCAGGCTCCCGCGGTTCGGCTGCGTCCCGTCCCGGGTGTGGGGCGCGCGCCGATCGCCCGCCGCGGATCCAAGCTTGGCGATCCCGAGAGCGGGACCCGCGCTCCCTCCGCGCTCCCCCTCGCGGCCTCCCGCTGTCATCCCTCCCGAGCCGTGCCTTTCGCCCCCTGGCGGCACCCTGCGGAAAACCCATCCCATCCAGGGCCACCC
>PVHP010033405.1:0-19687 GCA_004024765.1 Zapus hudsonius
GGAAAGGAAAGGAAAGGAAAGGAAAGGAAAGGAAAGGAAAGGAAAGGAAAGGAAAGGAAAGGAAAGGAAAGGAAAGGAAAGGAAAGGAAAGGAAAGGAAAGGAAAGGAAAGGAAAGGAAAGGAAAGGAAAGGAAAGGAAAGGAAAGGAAAGGAAAGGAAAGGAAAGGAAAGGAAAGGAAAGGAAAGGAAAGGAAAGGAACCCACTCCTCTCACCACGCACAAAAATCAACTCCAAATGGATCAGAGACCTCAACATAAGACCTGAACCCCTGAAAACTCCGGAAGAAAAAATAGGATGAACGATCCATGAGTTAGGAGTAGGGAAAAACTTCCTGAAAAAAACTCCAGTAGCCCAGGAAGTGCAACAATCACTTAACCAATGGGATCTCATCAAGCTCAAAAGCTTCTGTACAGACAAACATACCATACTCAGAGCCAATAGGCTATCATCAAACTGGGAGATAATTACTGGGAGATAATTTTTGCCAGCTATAACATAGACAGAGGTCTAATATCTAAAACTTACAAAGAACTCAAAAAATAATAAAAAATTAAATAGCCCTCTCACAAAATGGGGCATTAATCTCAACAGAGAATTCACAGAGGAGGAAAAAGTGAATGGCCAATTCTCATTTAAGAAAGTGTTCATCACACTGCTATATGGCACAGACAAGCAAGTCATGAAGTGCCCATCTGTGCAATAGTGGTGCCCAATCTAGATGGGTAATCAACAGCTGGATAACTGGCTATGAGATCCGCTCAGAGGCAGGTAACCCCTAACTGGTACGGAGACCCAAGGCAACCTTGAATGGGGACCAAGAACCCCATCTCCATGGGGAAGTCCTCACTAAACATAGGTCCTCAGAAAGGCTACACCCTCCAAACGCTCACCAACCTAGCAATATTTGTCTCAATTGACCAATAATAATCTCACTCTCTGCTGGAGACTCTGTTTGTATCTTTCAGAAGGCAACGAGAACCAGGGATAAAGGAACTCCACCACCAAGGGGACCTGATGTGACGCAGGACACCCAAGCAGGAGACAATCCATGTAGAGCCCAAACATAACCTCTAAGGAATTGGGTGATGAGCAAAACATCTATTCGCACAGCAAGGCAGATAACCTATGGAAGGACAATGGAGAGAGGCACCAAGGGTGCCCAAAATTATCCAAAACACAAATTTAGAGACTTTTACAAACCTAAAACTATGGAAAATTAGAATTCACCCACTATGACTCAGGGAAATTTGCAGAAGAGGGGATGGAAAGAATGTAAGAGTCATTGGGGGGAGAATAACTAATGCATAAAAGGGAAAGCCATTGGATTCAATGGCTTTATCTAATAACCTATGATACTGAGTATACTGTTGTGTTAATATATATAATTTTAAGCCAATAAAAATGTTTAAAAATGAAAAAAGAAAGTGTTCATCATCCTTAATCATCAGGGAAATTCAAATCAAAACTACAATGAGATTCCACATTACTCCAGTCAGAATGGCAATAATTAAAAAATCCAACAATAGCTGCTGGTGAGGATCCTTCTATTCTTTTAGTACTACCCAAATTTCAAAGTTCAATTCTATAAATTACCCCCCCCCTTTTTTTGAGGCAGAATTCTGCTATGAAGCTCAGCCTTGGCTACCAAACTCAACTTCACTACATAGCCTGGCTGGCCTCAAACTCACAACCTCCTGCCTCAGTCTCCTGAGCACTGGGATTACAACACTACTGTGCCTGGCTCCAAATCTTTATCTGCAGTGATTAACATGTCCCAGGTAAACTTAGAAGCCTCTATCTTCTATGTGTGTGTGCATGATGTGTACGTGTGTATGTGTATATACAGGTGTTCATATGTGTGAATGTGGGTACTTCATTCCAGAGAGCATGTGTGGAAGTCAGAGAACAATTTTTCAACTTTTGAGTATTGGCCCTTGCTTTCCACTATAGGCAAGTCTCTGGTTCACCCACTTCATTTGCCAAGCTAGCTGATCCACGAGCTTCAGGGAAAATCTCTTGAGTCCACCCCCCCCCCACCCCCATTTAAGGAGGACAGGAGAAAGCTTGCTTCTTTTAGGCAGTTTCAGTTAGAGATTGAAGCCCTGAGAGAACTGAGAGATGCCACCACTCCACATGCCATCTTGCCCTGGCACAGAACAGAACTCATGTTAAGATCCAGGCATATCAACAGCACTCCCCCGGTGCCCAGTCTAGTGTGCTATCTAGAGAAACACCTCAAGTGGGTTGGCGCAGGTGTGGGCTAGCCCAGGTGGGCTGGCTCGGAGGTCTGCCCTCCAAATCTACAATTGGTTAATTGGGTCTCCCCCTTGCCTATAAAGCTAGCTCCACACCACTCAGCTTTGCTCTGCTCTGTGCTTGCTCTGCCTGCTCTTCCCTTGGGCCACAGGGACACACAGGAGTCTGGTTTCCTCCTCACCCAGTCTGGCTGGGGAGGGAGTGGGGAGAGAGCACAAAACTGTTTCTTGGGCTGGGGGAACTTTTCAGCTCACCTCTGCTTTATAGTTGGGGGGTAACCTCTGCCTTTGCTTACATGTATGACTTCCCTTTGGTCTCAGAATCTACCACCTGCATTAGTTCCTTACACTCCAGATCGACCATGTGGATGCCTTCTCTAACTCAGGCCTGCTACCTGTGTAGTTCCTTTAAACTCAGGCTAACCATGAGTGCAGCCCTCTTCATTACTCATTTCTCCTCCAAACTCATGGAGGCAATCATCCTATCTCTGCCTCTGAGTGCTGGGATTAAAGGCATGCACCACTACGCCTAGCTCTAATCTCTCTTTCAAAAGCCTCAGTTTTCTCTTAAATGAACATTATGAACTCCCCTTCACTTGCTTGTGGCTCTAGTTCAGTTTTTCCCTAAAAACTTCAATTTTCCTTAAATGAACCTTATAAACTATGCAGTTGTTTTCCACATAACAGCGTGTTTCCTATTTCCCACATGTTTATGACTCTGCTCTAGCCTTCCTAGATCCCATTCTCCCTTAAATAAAACCCATAATTTGATTCCTCCCTAAATAAACTTAACAATTCATAATTTATCCTTGAGTCCATCTTGATTAATTTTTTATTAAAGGTAGGACAGAACCCAAACTTGGTTCATAAATCTGAAGGACTTCCCCCTTGAACCCCAAAATCCTGCATCACCATCACCTCTAACTTTGCTATAGGCATGCTGGCATTACAGAAACTTGACACTGCCTCTGGCTTTTTATATGGAGGCTGGGGATCCAAACTCAGGTTCTCACATTTGTGACAGGCAAGTGCTTTGTCCATTGAGCCATCTCCCCATCCCAGAAGCCTCTCTCTTCTAAACTGAGGCTCCTTCTAGGCATGGTGGCTCATGCCTGTAATTCCAGCACTCAAGAGAATGAAGCAGAAGGATCTGATGAAAGTTGGAGGCCAGCATGGGCTACATGGTAAGATTCTGTTTAAAAATAGTAAAATCAGGGCTGGAGAGATGGCTCAGAGGTTAAGGCACTTGCCTCCAGTGCCCAAAGCCCCGGGTTCAATTCCCCAGGACCCATATAAGCCAGACCCACAAGGTGGTGGCCCTGGTGTTCTCTTTCTCTCTCTCTCTCTCTCTCTCTCTCTCTCTCTCTCTCTCTCTCTCTCTCTCTCTCTCTTTGTATCTCTCTGCCTGAAAATGAATAAATAAAATATTTTAAAAAAAAACGTAAAATCACCCACCACGACTCAGAGAACTGAGCGGAAGAGGGGGCGGAAAGATTGTGAGAGCTGTGGTGGGGGAAGACTATCCAGAGGCATGGCACCCCTCAGTAACAACACACTTGGGCCAGGAGAACCAGGCTGAATACAAGCTATCCATGGTCCCCTGCCACAAGGACTGATCCAGATGGTTCACGGAGGAGGATATCCAGCTGACTGGGGATGGGGAGGGGGGCATTGGGGAATTGGGATAACAACTCATTGTTAGCCCACTAAATAATGTAACTCATTATGGATAATTTTTAAAAAAGTGAAATCTCTCCAGGTATGATGGTTCATACCTTTAATCTCAGCACTCGGAAGGCAGAGGTAAGAGGATGGCCATGAATTCCAGGTCAGCCTGGGCTAGAGTGAGACCCTACCTCGAAAAAACATTAAAAAAGTAACTCAACAATCTAAGATTTGTTACAAATGCACCTTTCTTCTTGGTATTACTCCTGTTTCCCTGATGAGATGTACCCAGAGCCCTTAGAACTTTTTATGTACTAATTTTCTTAAAACAGTTTATATTTATTCATGGATCTATTGGTGTGTGTATGTGTATGCACACATGAAGGTCTTTTACCAACACAAACAAATGTCAGATTCATCTACCACTTATGCATCTTTATATATAGCTTTATGTGGGTGCTGGGGAAGAAAGCCCAGAGCAGGCTTTGCATTTAACTGCTAAGCCATCTTCCCAGCCCTTATGCACTTATTTTCTGCCTTGTTAAACATCTGTCTGTCTTATTCCCTACTATGTATGCATCTGCGAGCTCCTCAAGGTCCTAGGTAACAGTCTCCTCTCAGAATCCATATGTAACCAAGCACAGAATCTAATGCATGGTCATTTCTCTGCAAACTTCAGCAGACAGAACATCTTTTAAGTGATCCCCAGGAGTATAACTCCTTCAAACCTCCTTGGAATTGCACAATCAGACCCAAAGGCGTGTAGGGACTAAAAGACTACAGAGGACTATGTAACCCAAGTGATGGTATTTAGGATGAACGAAATATTCACCAGGGCATGGGGGACTGAGACCTGAAAATGGAAAGTTTAAACAAGAAGGCTTCCCAGAAACGGGGACTTTAATCTTCCTTTTTAGGCCATGGGTTTCCCAAGACTGCACTCCACTTCTTCCCCATTATCTAATGGAACTAAGTGGTTTGGGTGCTACTCACGTTTGTCTATTTCCTCCTTTCACCCCATTTTCCAAGTTCTAAAGTGCTAAAGCAAATAAAATAGAAACAATGAAGACTGATAGAAAAGATGATCTCAGATGTGTCATAATATAGAGGCAGGAGAACAAAAGCACTGGTGCCTGATGGACTTTGACGTCTTCTCCTCCTCCTGAATCAGCATTATGTCTGATACTACTACATGCATATTTTAGGAGTGGTTTTTTGGGTTTTTTTTTTTTTGAGACAGGGTTTCCTACAGCCCAGACTGTCCTTAAACTCACTATGAAACTAAGAATGATCTTGAACTTCTGATCCTCCTGCGTACTGGGATTGCAAGTGTGTGTCATCACATTGAGTTTTGCAGTGCTGGAAATCAAATCCAGGGCTTTGTGCATGCTAGGCAAGCACCCTACCAACTGAGCCCTTTGGACATTTTTTATGAGATCTCTGAGCATAATAGTCATCATACAACTAAACAAAAAGAGAAATATAGAACCAGGAGAGGCTGTCTGCTAAAATGTAAGATTCTAAACCTCTGGCATTATCAGTATAAGCTATGAAGTGTATAAAGTGTGGAAATGACTAAATTCAAGACCATCCATTAAAAAATATTCCACTCTTAGCCAGGCGTGGTGGCACACGCCTTTAATCCCAGCACTCGGAAGGCAGAGGTAGGAGTATCACCATAAGTTCAAGGCCACCCTGAGACTCCAGTGAATTCCAGGTCAGCCTGGGCTAGAGTGAGACCTTAGCTCGAAAAACCAAAAAATAATAATAATAATAATAATAATAATGTTCCACTCTTGGGGCTGGAGAGATGGCTCAGTGGTCAAGGCGTGTGCCTACAAAGCCTAACCACCCAGGTTCAAGTCCCCAGTACCCACATAAAGCCAGGTGCACCAAGTGATGCATGCATCTGGAGTTTGTCTGCAGTTTTTGGAGGTCCTGGCACGCCCATTCTCTCTGTCTCTCTTCTATCTCTCTCTGCTTGCAAATAAAAATAAAGGGGTCTGGAGAGATGGTTGAGCAGTTAAGATACTTGCCTGTAAAAACCTAACAACCCAGGTTTGATTCCCCAGTACCCACATAGAGCCAGATGCATAAAGTGGCACATGCATCTGAAGTTCATTTACAGTGGCTAGAGAATAGAGAACCTGGCTTGCCTATTCTCAATCTCTCTCTCTCTCTCTCTCTCTCTCTCTCTCTCTCTCTCTCTCTCTCTCTCTGCCTGTCTCTCTTCTATCTCTTCTTACAAATAATAAAAATATTTTTTAAAATGAACTTGTTCAACAAGTTCCACTCTAGTATACCAAGTCCCCACTCCACTGAGATCGGTGTCAGGGCATTAATGGTAGAATGGAGTCACCTGATTGTGTCAGGTTCTAGCCCATGGGTCAGTGAGATATAATACTGAATAGCATAAAGTCTTCGGGGCACTTATTTTGGTCAAAGGAGACAGACATCATAAAGCACACAATATTAATTCAAATATAGCTAATTACTATGAATTGTGATAAATTGTGAAAAAAAGATAAAGTGTAATGTGTCTGTGGTAGGGGTAGTGAAGATGTTTAGAGGAAACCTCTATGATGAAGAGGTGAAGCATGAGAAGAGCTGGGAGGAAGAGTATCCTGGGGAAGACAGAGAGGATAGGCACTAGGCTAGAATGTGTGAGGCTGCTTCCAAGGCAGAAGGGCAGTGGGGAGTGTCAGATAAGGTGGAAAGGAGAGAGAGGGAAGGGCAGAAAAACAGACTGAAGCAGAACACGAGTTGTGAAAAGCAATTAGATCCTAAAGAACTACTTCAAACAGCCCCTATAAAGGTACATCTGGACAGAGCTAGACCTTGAGTCCTTTTCTAGAACCTTCTCAACCACAGGTTTGCACTTTCCAGACTACTCCCCAGGAGCCTGCTATAACCTCCACTCATCTTTGAACCCCTTCCAAACATTCCCACCAGGCTCACATTAGAACATGCTAGTATAATATAATTTTAGCCACATTCCCTAAAGCAATAGAGGAGGCAGTGGCTGGATATCAGAACCTGAGTTATTAGACTCACCAGTTAACTGACTGTCACTACTAAAGTAAAATAAGGAGATGGTTGAATGACTTCTCTGGTCTTATTCAGATGACGGCAAGTCTAGATAATAATGTTCAAGTACTAGGAAAAGATCACACTAGGTCATTCTGAATCAACACAATGGTTCATTTTTTCTCTCCTTACTGCTGCAGGGAGGGCCTACTGAAGGGCTCAGTATATGTATTTTGAGTGAATAACACATGGTTTTGCTTGATTCTCACTCTAGGGTCTGAGATATAATGGGGAGGAAATCCTTAGACATCTCTGATGGCGCTGGAGAAAGCAAGAAAAAGATGGCTCTGCCTGCCTTTTGAAAATGCCAAAAGGACAGGCAGAAATGGGAACAGCTCAGCAGAAGGAGGGCTAAGAAGGTCCAAGTGATTGTCAGAAAATTAGACATTACATGAGTTTCTAGGCTGGGAATTCTGAATTTTCACAATGAGAGTAGTAGAAGAGATGGCAAGTAAATAGAAATTAAGAAATGAATACAGCACCAATAAAGCCCACTCAATCTAACTGAATTCTAGAAGTCCAGTAGCATCACCAAACTAATCCTGTGGCCACTTTAATCAACTACTGTTCTGCCCACATAGTCTTTGTCCTCTGCATCTACCTACCAACTCATCCAAATATCGTTTCTTCCCACTTAATCCCTCATTCTCTTCTCTGGTATCTGGTATATCTGGTATACTGGGGCTGTGTACAAATAAAGTATTCTAATTTAGTAAAACTTATTAGGAAAATGCAATTATCAGTCTTTTGGCTAGAGAAGCTTCTCTCTTTCAGATGGTGGTGAGCACTGGGATAACTCAAAAGATACCATAGTGCTGAGAAGAAGTGACAGTGGCGTGTTCAGCACTGGGACATCTCTATCACACTTCCTGAGGCGCAGGGTCAATTATGGAAGAGGTGGCAGAGAGATTGTAAGAGCCAAAGGAAGGGTAGGACTGCTTACAATGCAAACTTCCAGACACAAAATGGCCTTGATATTCATGATTTTGCAGTGCCTGATAATACCTACACATAATGGGAGAAAAAGATGACACTGAAACAAAACAGAGACTAATTGAGAGGGGAAAGAGATATGAGGGAGAGTGGGGAGGGAATTATAATAGTTTATGGTCTAAATTATGGAAGCTATCAGTAAAAAGTTGGTTTTTTTAATAAGAATGCCTACCCTGAGACTAATGAATTCCATTCAGCCTGGGCTAGAGAGAGACCCTACCTCAAATAAATAAATAAAAATAAAAATCCATACACAAACTGAGAGCAACCACTAATGAGCTGCACTGACTCTTGTGGAGCAGGACAGAACCACAGGCATGCCCACCGGCTGACAGCCAGGGCCTACAGACTACAATGCAGTCACGCACTCTGTACCCAGCCTCTCACAAAGCTCCTTTGCATTCCTCCTCTGTGTCTGTGCTCACAAGGTTGATTCAACATTGATAACCACAGGGGAATCTTACATGTGGAACCCATGCAAGCCTTTCTGTCTGAAATATGACCAGAAGACTCTTGCTTTTTATAAATACTTTTATTAGAAGACATTAACATTTCTTCAGGAGTGATAAATCTAACAGTTTATCAGAAATAGTGATCTTCCAGAAAAAAATGGAAAATCCATTTTTCTAACTAAAGAAACTGCCCAGTTTTCAACTGGGCTTAGAGAGCCCACCAAAGCACATAACAGACTGGATTAGGTTGTTGTTTTGGTGTTTTGTTTTATTTTGAGTCAGGATCTCATGTATCCCAAGCTGGTCTTGAACTTGTTATGTAGCCAAGAATGACTTTGTACATATGATCCTCCTGCTTCCACCTCCTGCGTACTTGGAATTTAAGGCATATGCCACCATACCCAGTTTAAATGGTGCTGGGGATTGAACCCAGGGCTTTATGAATGAATAATAAGCAGGCACTCTACCCACTGAGACACATTCCCAGCCATACTTTTCTTGAGTTATCTTTGGGAAGGTGTTTTAACATTTGTGTTCCATACATAAAAATAAAGTGCAATGTCATGGTTTAATGCACCTTCTTGTACTGATAGAATTAACTCATATAAAAGATACACTTTTCACAGTTCTTAGTAATGTCCAAATGAAAGCTCAGCAACTGTCAGAAAATGGGGTAAGGGAAACTTTATGTCATGTGGATAGAGGATGCAAGATAAAGGGAAGGAAGACCTGGGGATTTCTCTGCAGACACAGAGTATGATGGCATGTGTATTACTGAATCAAAACCCAGAATTGGACTGATTTCATTGTATTCCTTTCAAGAGAAACAACTACCCTGAGTACAGCTTCATTAAGTTCTATGATTGCACTTTAGAGTAAATTGGGGTGGAACACACAGCAAATCCCAATTCCTCCTCCTCTCCTCTAAGCAGCTCATAAACCACTAAGCCTGGGGCAAAAGCACATGTCTTCCATTTGCCTGTAGTACATTTTTATA
The DNA here is from genome assembly GCA_004024765.1 of Zapus hudsonius. NCBI lineage: Eukaryota > Metazoa > Chordata > Mammalia > Rodentia > Dipodidae > Zapus > Zapus hudsonius. Next base: position 9,451 of record PVHP010033405.1, read on the forward strand.
AAGAGAAGATTCTAGTTTTCTGAAGGTCTCAGCATAAAGGACCATTTCCCAACACACTCTCCTGCAGTAATGGCATCACCATTACACAGCTCTCTTTTGCAGCTGAGTAGAGTATGCAGAAGAACAGATGATGTCATCTGGAGATGTGCTCCTCCTGCCAGTCCCTCAGCTGACCTGTCTGGATGGGACCTGATCCTCAAGTCTAAAAAAGCTTGCCCAGGCTCATTATTCTACTCCTCAACATACAAAAGTTTCATAAATGCTTACTTCTTTGTTGAAGACAAAGTGGATAATTGCTAGAGGACAACTGAGCTGACAACGATGCCCAGCCTCAAGGCGTCATTGGAAGGGTAGAGAGACAACAGGATTATCCTTACCCGGCACAGCACAGAGAAAATTCTCTACGACAGAGCAAGATGCTGACGTTAGATAGGTAGTGCTAGATACTGTCCTGCCTTACAAGCAGAATGGTAAGATGAGAAAAGCGGGATTGCACCCTAGGCTCCCCTGCCATGGAGCTAGGTCCCCCTGAGCAATGTCCCCATGACATTCGTGACATGAAAAGGAATCCTGACATACCTACCTGGGATACTCTGAGAAGAATTTGAATACAGTGCTTAAATCTGATATCTACCAAACAAGGGGTATTCAACAAATAGCAGCCTCTCTCTACTCACACTTTCTTTTCCCATTTGCTAAAACTCACATTGGTTCTTTATCCATCTGATAAAAATAACTTGGAAAACTTGATCCTTGTATACCCAAACACCACTGACCTCCACAGAGCCACCCACAAAAGTCCTGGTGTGAACTGAGTCAGCCTCTGCAGCTTTCATTCTTCCCCCATCTAAAGGATGAGTTTTCTCTGGGGGTTGCACAAGTTTGATGCAAAGGCCATCACTGGAACAAACAGTACAGAGAGAACATTTCACAGCTGTCTCGGGATCAGAAAGCTGCTGTATCATAGGCCTTCAGCCATGCAGGGAATGCTGCAGATATTTCACAAAGACTTTTAAGCCAAGCATGCCTTCTCATTAGACTGAACTAGATATGAGCTTTCCTCTGGGATAACTGAATGTCACCACTAATCAGGAATGAGTCCAACCACTAAAGCTCCAAGTAGGCCTCCTGGGAAAAAGGAAAGCAGGACAACACATAACCATTATGTGGAGAGCTAGGGGACAGCCAGGGAATAAGAAATCCCCTTCCTACTTCCCTTCCCAGTCCACTTCATTTGCATTTTTACATAACTTTGTACTGTGAAATCTTAGAGAGTATGTCAAAGGTATGTCTGTTTTTTCTGTTCTTGTTTAGATAACCACATCAGGCAGAAATGGACATAGTTAAAATAGGAAGAGCAAGTATTGGGGATTTAGCTCAGTGGATGAGCGCTTGCCTAGCAAGCACAAGGTCATGGATTCGGTCCTCAGCACAAAACAAAACAAGGAAATAGGAGTAAATAGAGGATTTTACAGCCAAATTCGGTTTTTAAAACTAATCATAGCTGGGTGTGGTGATGTATGTCTTTAATCCCAGCACTTGGGAGGCAGAGGTAGGTGAGTTCAAGACTACCCTGAGACTGCTACACAGTGAATTCCAGGTCAGCCTGGGATAGAGGGAGACCCTACCTTGAAAAACAAACAAACAAACAAACAAACAAACAAATAAATAAATCTAATCATATTTTATTTTAAAATTTTATGTGCACACTTACATTTCCAGGCAGTGTCAATAATCAATGAACTGAACTGAATACTTCATGTTCTCAAAGAATAGGTTTCAGGCTGGGGAGATGGCTCAATGGTTAAAGGCGCTTGCTTGCAAAACCTGAAGCCCAGATTCAATTCCCCAGTACCCATGTGTGATGGTTAGGTTTTGTTGTCAACTTGGATCTCTTTAATTATCTTGGGTGGGTCTCTGAGGATGTTCACAGGAAGGCAGCCTCTCAGTAGGGGGCATGATGTAAAGAATCTCAAAGAAGCTAGAAGTAAACATCCTTTCCCTTGTGGGCCATGCAGGAAGGAAATTCCAGAGACACAGGAAGCCATTAAGTCTGGGGAAGGGTTGTAAGACCCCACCCTAAGGCTATATAAAGGCTACTACATAAAGGGGAAGAAAGTCTCTTCTTGCCTTGCCCTCCTGCCTGTTCCCTGTTCTGTGTGTGGTGTTGGTGATGGGTTTTTCTCTCTGCTGGGACCTGTGAAAGAGGACCAACCTCTTTCGCTGTTAAGGAACTTCCCCTCAATCTGTAGTTTCAATAAATATTTTCCTCCCCCAAATTGTGCCTGGTTTGAAGATTCATCCCAGTGGCATATGGCTATGACACTGTGTAAAACCAGGTACACAGAATGGTGCATGCATCTGGAGTTCATAGGCAGACCCTAGGGTGCCAATTCTCTCTCTCTCTCTCCCTCTCTCTTTCCTTGAAAATAAATTTTTAAAAAAAGAATAGGTTTTATGGCTGGAGAGATGGCTTAGTGGTTAAGGCATTTACCTGCAAAGCAGAAGGACCTGAGTTCAATTCCCCAGTACCCACATAAAGCCAGATGCACAAGGTGGTACATGTGTCTGGAGTTTGTTTGCAGTGGCTGGAGACCCTGGCATGCCCATATTCTCTCTCTCTCTCTCTCTCTCTCTCTCTCTCTCTCTCTCTCATAAATATTTTTTTAAAAAAAGAATAGGTTTTGTTGACATTTATATTGAACTTAACAGTACTCAAATCACTGTGTCATATGCTGTCCATTAGACCTCATGATATCCCTGATGAGGCAGAGTGGGTGTTATCTCTGCTTTTATTTAAAAGATAAAAAAAAAAGTGAGACAAAGGAAATTGAGTCCTCCACACAAAATTTAGCTGGTGAGTTCTTCAAGGTCAAGACAGGCTGCTCTTCATCCATAAGCAGCCTCCCTGACACAGAGAACAGCAGTTCTTACCTTCCAACTCTTCTTTCTCATAGTGAATATTGAGAATTGTGCTGGTCCCGCCCTGATCCACCACAGCTTCCTCATCTGCTCTCTGTTTAAACACAAATAAGCAAGTAGTTATAGTAATAAACATGCATTCAGGCCAGGCATGGTGACACACACCTTTAATCCCAGCACTTGGGAGGCATAAGTAGGAGGATCACTGTGAGTTCGAGGCCACCCTGAGACTACATAGTGAATTCCAGGTTAGCCTGGGCTAGAGCGACACCCTACCTCAAAAAACAAACAAACAAAAAGTACTCATTCACTCAAACACTTAAAGCCCTGGTGGTATGCCCAAGACTCTTTTGAGACACCTAGGGAAAAACAATTGTTTACATTTTTTTTCTTTTTGAGGCAGGGTAGGTACTCAATCAAGCCCAGGCTAGCCTACAGTGCTGGGAATAAAGGTATGAGTCATCATATCCAGCTCAAGTTTACAGTTATAAATTTGAAACCCACAATAACCTATAAATATAAATATGGCAGTCACCTTTTTTATTTTATAAATGAACAACCTAGACCCAAAGGACATCACATAATCACGGCCAAAAGTCACAAATGTGATAAAAGATACACTTAGGACTGAGCCCAGGTGTGTGACTGTGATCCCATCTTGTCTACTTTGCCTGCAGATCTGCAGCATGACTTGGAACTTTGCAAATGCTGTTTGTTAAGCACTTGCCTCCTTAAGGTGTCAGAAGGTCTCCTTTGACCTCAGTGCAATCTAGGCATTTTTGTTCCCCTCTCCTGAAATTCTCCAGTCTTCTAAGATCTTCCTAACCTTAATTCCTATAGCAGAGCTCTCTAGCTTTTGTTTCCCTCTGATCACTTCCTGGCCTTGGCTCAAATAAAGTGTAGCCCTCTCTGGAGCTTCACAGTTTCTGGACAGCCTGAGATGGTGGCTCAGAGCTGCATGAGTCACTGGGATGTTGCACTTCAAGATCCTCATGTCTGAAACCAAAGTAACCTTCCCTCCAAAGCTAGCACCTGTCCTTGTCTATTCCTAGCCATGGCACCCACCATCATTTCTTAGCTCCAAACGTCTTTTTCCATTCTACATGTATTTAATGCCTACCATATGCCTTCAGGCAGGCAATTTTCCTTTATTATCAAGTCCTCCTATACAATTGCTCAAATTCAGCCTCATCTCTCACCCACTTTACCACACACACTCCAGCCCTTTAAACCAAACTGGGAAACACTTATTAGAATGAAATTAAAAGACCCTAGTAGAGAAAGAGTTAACAGTTCTTCCCAAAAATGTTAGCTTAAGCTTCCAGCCCCAGTTCCTGTAACCTTGTGTCTGGTTCCCGTAATCGTGCATCCTTGGTAAAAGCTAAGAATGTCCTGACTGATTATAAAAAAAAAAAATGTGCAAATGAATGCTTGCCTATAACTTCTTGATAAAACTTGTTTGTTCTACTGTATAAAAAGCCTTGTTCAAATCTATTTGGGGCTTTTTGCCTCTGTTCTGCTCAAGGACATGCATTGAGCCCCGGCATGCTTGGTTCTTTTTAATAAAACCCTTTGCAGTTGCATGGGAGATCGTGGTGAGGGTCTTCTTTTGGGTCTGGAGTCTTACACATTTTTTTCCTTGCTAGAACCACACCCACCCCCTTCACTGAGTACTGCTGACTGCCAGAGCCTACCATTTTCTTCTGCTCATACTATTTCAACCAAGACAGCTAATATTCTTTCATCATCTTTTATATCTCAACCTAAATGCACTTCCTTGAGGCTTCTCTGACTACTCCTCCCTCCAAACTAACCTGACAGTTAACCCTACCCCTTTATATGTTATAGTAGCCCACTGCAACTGCCCTTAACCATCAAATGTCTCTGAGGGACTGATCTCAAGACCATACCCCAACACCCAGCACATATTTTTTAAAAAGTCTTTTTTTTTTTTCGGTCTAGTAAAACAGATAAGTAACTCCGTGAACTTATTCTGACATAACCAGTATAGCTGAGAACTGGGATTCTGAAAGGGGAGAAAGAAGGCACACTGTGATAAAGACAGAGAGTAAAGGCCATATAGTCCTGAAAACAGTGTTTATAGTTTTTAGGCATATCCTTTTTTTTATTTTTTTAAATATTTTATTGGGCTTAAGAAACTGCTCAGTGATTAAGGCACTTAACTGAAAAGTCTAACAACCCAGGTTCAATTCCCCAGTACCCACATAAAGTCAGATACACAAAGTGGTGTATGTATCTGAAGTTTGTTTGCAGTGGCCAGAGGGGCTGGTGTACCTATTCTCTCTCTTTCTCTCTCTCTCTCTCTCTCTCTCTCTCTCTCTCTCTCTCTGCTCTCTCTCCCTCCCTCCCTTCCTCCCTATTCCCTCTCTCCCTCCTTGCAAATAAATATTTTTAAAAATTAAAAAATATAGATTTTGTGATGTTTTGGGTGGGTCTCTGAGGATGTTCACAGGAAGGCAGCCTCTCAGTAGGTGGAAGGATGTAAAAAAAACTCAGGGGTTGGGGAAGTGGGGATACCAGCTCATCGTTTGCCCACTGAATAATGTAACACAGTATGGACAATAAATATATATTTAAAAAAAAAAACTCAGGGAAGCTAGAAATTAACATCCCTTCCTAGAAGGGCAGTGCAAAAAGGAAATTCCAGGGACTCGGGAAGCCAACAAGTCTGGGATAGGATTGCTAGACGCTGCCCTAAGGCTATATAAAGGAGGAAAAAATCTTCTCTCTTCCCCATGCCTATTTTGTGTGTATATGGGTGCTGGTGATAGGTTTCTCTCTGGGCTAGACTGTGAAAGGGGGCCAGCCTCTTTCACTATTATGAAACTTCCCCTGGATCTGTAGTTTTAATAAATATTTTCCTCCCATAAACTGTGCCTGGTTTGGAGATTCATCCCAGCAGCATGTGGCTGACTACCACAGATTTTATTCTTTTTCTTTTAATCGGTTTTTCGAGGTAGGGTCTCACTCTAGCCCAGGCTGACCTGGAATTCACTATATAGTCTCAGGGTGGCCTTGAACTCATGGTGATCCTCCTACCTCTGCCTCCCCAGTGCTGGGATTAAGGCGTGCGCTACCACGCCCGGCTAGATTTTATTCTTTTTTTTTTTTTTTTTTTTTTGGTTTTTTGAGGTAGGGTCTCGCTCTAGTCCAGGCTGACCTGGAATTCACTGTGTAGTCTCAGGCTGGCCTTGAACTCACAGCAATCCTACCTCTGCCTCCCAAGTGCTGAGATTAAAGGCATGCACCACCACGCCCGGTTTAGATTTTATTCTTTATTTGCTATCAGAAAGAGAGAGAAGGGGCACACCAGGGCCTCTTGCTACTTCAAACAAACTCTAGACACATGTGCCACTTTGTGCATCTGGTGTTACATGGGTAGTAAGGAATTGAACTTGGGCCTTTAATGGCTGAGCCATCTCTTCTGCCCCAGCTTTATCCTTTTAAAAGGTCTAAAACATATGGTCAACTGGTAATTATGAGTATCAGATGAGTATCATCTGATTGTGGTCTCTTAAAATCTAACTTTTGGGCAGGAGGCCCTGAAGCACCCATGCTCATTCTCTAACCCTAACCCTCTCCTCCTCCTTCCTCCCTCTCTGTATCTCAAATAAATAAATATATTTTAAAATCTCATTTTCTACTAAAAGTAATCAGACTCAGCAACTGTGATTACCTGCAGAAGATTGGGACCATGGACATCACAGAAAGGGGAGAGTTAATGAAGCTCCACTCTCCCTCTGGATTTAGAAGCAGTTAATGGGTGCTGGGGAAGGGAGAGAGACATTTTCTTTAGTGGTTCAGTGGTAAATCCACTGGCGACAACTCCTCAATCATGCTAATTAAACTTATGGGTTCACCAAACAAATAAACAAACAAAGACATGAAAGTAGAAGGGGAACTATTTGAGAGGAAGAAAGTGATAAGTGAGAGTGAGAGAGTTGTAGTAGAGGATAAGGCATGACTATGGTCAAAGTACATCATATACATACATGAAAAATGTATTACCAAAACCAATTCTTTTATATAATTATATGCTAAGAAAAAACTTTTAAAAAATATTTTTAGCCGGGCATGGTGGTGCACGCCTTTAATCCCAGCACTTGGGAGGCAGAGGTAGGAGGATCGCCGTGAGTTCAAGGCCACCCTGAGACTACAGAGTGAATTCCAGGTCAGCCTGGGCTAGAGCGAGACTCTACCTCGAAAAAAAAAAAAAAAATTATTTATTTGCAAGCAGAAACAGAAGAGAGACAGAGAATTGGTACACCAGGGTCTCCAGCTGCTATAAGCTGACTCCAAATGCATGTGCCACTTCGTTCATCTGGCTTTAAGTGGGTGCTGGAAAATCCAACTTGGGTCATTAGGCTTTGCAGGCAAGTGCCTTAACCACTGAACCATCTCTCCAGCCCAGGAAAAATGTTTTAAAAAAGGAATCAGATGGGCGTGGTGGCTCACACCTTTAATCCCAGCACTTAGAAGGCAGAGGTAGGAGGATCACTGTGAGTTCAAGGCCACCCTGAGACTTCAGAGTGAATTCCAGGTCAGCCTGGGCTAAAGAGAGAAAAAAAAAAAGTTTCTTGAATAAATGACTGATTACAGGTCTGAGTCAGAAAATATACAAAATGTATCTAAAATGTTTCTGAAATTTCTTCAGACAGTAAAAAAGCACTCAAAGACAACTCAAGTGTCAAAGGACAATTTGAACATCAGTAAGGGCAATATCTTATTAATCAGCACTATCAATAGACTGAAAATATCAAATGTGCTCAGATTTATGAGTTTATGCCACCTTAAAATTTAGTAAGAAATTAGAGATATAGCTCAGTGGTACAATGTTTGCCCAGCCTGCATAAGATCCTGGGTTCTACCTCAGCACTTGTACATACGTGTGTATACATACACACACACACACACACACACACACACACACACACACACACACACACACTTCAACTAACTGGAGGGTTATATACACAAAACTCATTATTTTGAAAACTGGTAATTTCTCTGGGCTTTCCTATCTATGTATGTACCACAGAGTAGCTGAGAAAAGTTTCTTGTTATGAAAGAGAACAAATGAAAGTCCTGATTTTTTTTTTTTTTTTTTTTTTTTTTGGTTTTTCGAGGTAGGGTCTTGCTCTAGCCCAGGCTGACCTGGAATTCACTCTGTAGTCTCAGGCTGGCCTCAAACTCATGGAGATCCTCCTACCTCTGCCTCCCGAGTGCTGGGATTAAAGGCATGCACCACCACACCTGGCTCTGATTTTTTTTTAAGTAGTAACAGCAGCACTTTACAAATCCTTGTGAGCTGCATAAATTTTAATGGCAGCTAGCGCCACAAAAAAGAAACAAGATATTATGGGTTTTTTAGTATAAACTGCCCTGGATCTGATAAAACCTCTAAATCCAAATACCAGTTTACTAAAAATCCTATAAAGCAGGGTTCCATGGGAGTAGTTATCAAAGTCCAGATTCTGCTCACTCAAATGGCCAAGAGAAAATGATCCATCATCAGCATGAGGGCCATTGCATCTATACTGTGAGCTCCTAAAGTGTTATTTTCTACTAAAGGGAATCAGAAGGAAGTTAAAAGAGATAATCAACTACCAAGAGTATTAGTGCATGCCTTTAATCCCAGCACTCGGGAAGGTGAGGTAGGAGGACTGCTGTGAATTCGAGGCGGCCCTGAGACCACATAGTGAATTCCAGGTCAGCCTGAACTAGAGCAAGACTCTACCTCGAAAAACAATTTAAAAAGAGAGACAATAAGCCAAGCATGGTGGTGCATGCCTTTAATCCCAGCACTCTGGAGGCAGAGGTAGGAGGATTGCCATGAGTTCAAGGCCACACTGAGACTACATAGTGAATTCCAGGTCAGCCTGGACTAGAGTGAGACTCTACCTCAAAAAACCAAAAGAGAGAGAGAAAGAGAGAGAGAGAGAGAGAGAGAGAGAGAGAGAGAATAAACTGATTGGAGTATGTGGGCTTTATTTGGATACTTATTTGAATGAATTTTTTCTTTTAAAAAAATTAAAAGGGGAAGGGAATGGAAGGTGCGGGGAGAAATATACACAAAACTAAATCCAAAATGAATAGGTACCATAGAATTCTTACTCTTGGACAGTAGGCTAAAAGATATAACACTCCAAAGGATTATGGGGATTTCATCTGGTAAGAAGAGCCCTGAAGAGGGTGGGATGAAGCCTTGCCCTAATACAATTGGCTCTAGCTTGTAACTCCCAATGCCAGAAATCAGTTACTATGCACATTGAGCTATTGATCAGAGAGACCTACAAGGTCCCCAAAACAAGACAGGTTTCTATCAAAGCACTGGATTACCCACCTGAGTTAAAAGATAAGACCCTATTGCTGAAGATACCACAGGCTGCCAACTCACAGCAATAAGAGACCTGGCTGGAATCTGACCATCTCAGATGGTCAGCCCATACAGTGCTGGAAAGCTCTACATAAGCTGCCAGGGGAAATAGGCCAATAATGTTGGAAGAAAGCAGGAGACATTGCCATACACAGTGACCATCATGACAAGATGTACACACCTGTGCATAGTGGCACTCAACCTAGGTGGGTAATCAAGGGCTCTCTGACTGGCTAGGAGATTTGCTCAGTGGCAAGGAACTGGGATCCAAGCCAAATTCCTAGGGAGATGAAGAATCTGGACTCTAAGGTGAAGAACCCACTAACCATGGGCCTAATGAGAGGCTACACCCAATATAATCTTATGAAATTAAAAATATTTGTCTCGGGCTGAAGAGATGGCTAAGCAGTTAAGGCGTTTGCCTGCAATGCAGAAGGACACAAGTTCAATTCCCCAGTGCCCATATAAAGCCAAATGCACAAGAGGGCACATGCATCTGGAATTCATTTGCAGTGGCTGGAAGCCCTCTGTTTCTCTATCTGCCTCTCTCTCTCTCTCTCTCTCTCTTTCTCTCTCTCTCCCTCTCTCTCTCAAATGAATAAATAAATAATAAAATGAAAAAATATTTGTCTCATTTGACCTATGCTGATTTCACTCTCCATTGGTGAATGTTTTTATTTTTGGGAAGACAGCAAGAACCGTGGACAACTCACTTCTATCAACAAGACCAGAACCGATAGCTGACTCCCTGGCAGGAGATGAACCACCCCTAACACATCAGCTAGGGCCAGGTGAAACCACAGAGAACAAAGGAGGGATGAGCAAGAGTGTTGCTCCCACAGTGAGGCTGTAAACCTGCATCAGGATGATGGAGACAGACACCGAGGACACTCAAAACGTTCCAAAGCAGAAATCCAG
>PVHP010033406.1:0-19839 GCA_004024765.1 Zapus hudsonius
AGAGAGAGAGAGAGAGAGAGAGAGAGAGAGAGAGAGAGAGAGAGAGAGAGAGAGAGAGAATGTCAATGGGTATACCAGGGTCTCTAAATTTGCAGGCAAGCACTTTAACCACTGAGCCATCTCTCCAGCCCACCAGCCATGTTCTTAAGGAGTGTACAACACATCACCATTACTTTTTCGTGAGTTTGTGGATCAGGGAATCCCTTACAGTAGAGGTAAGAAGCCAGAGACAAAAGTGTGGTTTGGGGATTGTCTGTGGCACTAGTGATTTATACATATACATACAGTGAAACTGGGAGTGGCCAGGTAATGGCTCTCTTTAATGATTCTCAATAGAGCTCTCCTCAGTAGGGAGCACATTTGCGATGAAGTCTGGCACCACACTATGCTCCGGGGTCCAGGATCATATTTGTTAGGATTCATCAAAGATGATTACATAATAAGGAGGTTGGATGCAGTGGAAACCTACGGAATTTAAACCACCAGACTCACCAAATGTAATAAATATAAATTATGGATGAAAGGAAGATTAAATCTGGCCATTTACTTAGGGTTTGGAGCAAGAAAAGTAAGCTTCAACATTTCCCCCTTTTCTCTCATCTCAGCAGGCAGTCCTATGAACACAGAGGCCTTATCGAATATTGACTTAATAAGGGCCCATCCACTTAACAGTGACCTCCAGACACCCCTAATAAGTCCAGGGCCCTAAATTATGTGCTCCAAGTCATGGCATTCATTGAGTGAACAAAGAAATGGGTGGTATCATACTAGAAGACAGGGCTCTTACAATTAAAGCTCAGGTAGGGGTGAGGTCCAGGTCTATTCTGATTTGCAGAGGGAAGAAAACTCCAAAGCAGATGAATGTGACAAAAACAGACTGTTAAGGTACTTTCAAATTCCACAGGCCACGGACATTGTCATCAAGTCTGTGTTGCAGCCTTAGTGGCTGAGCCAGGGAAGGAGCCTCAACCCATCTTCGAGGAGTAGCAGAAGTTAGGCAGAGGCTTAGATGACCACAGGCTGGCTGGTTCTACGTTCTCACTTCTTTTCTGTTCTCCAGTCTCCTAGGAATTGTGTTTGTGACAGACATCAGTCTTGTGAGACCTCCTCCTTGCTCACACTGGTGAGAAGGTGGGGGCAGAAGAGACAGGGAGGGAAAGGGCAACGGGGAGCAGAAAACGCAGATTTGACAGGCAGACAATTTCTCTTCTAGGCTCAGGAGTTTGGGAGATCTGCTTGTAATGAAGCGGGGAAGATATTTCCAACCCAGATTTTACAATGCTCCTGGGTACATCCAATGATTACGATATGTGCATGTGAAATTCTCAAAGCCAAATTAATTTAAATTCCTATTCGCTGAAAAGGTGAATATAATTCAAAAGCCACCTTCCCCCAACTATCATCCTAGTCTACCTCTCTGAAAGATTTGGTACTGCTTCTTGGAACCCCTCCCCCACCTGGCTGGGTGACTACATACCGGTACCTCTGATGTTTCAGAGCTAAGCACTTATCACCTCCTTCCAGGTGAAGTTTGTCTCCAGAATTCTTCTCTGAGCCCTTTCTTCCTCCTGCCCCTCCTCAGCTCCTCTCCCATCCTGCTGGCTGAGCTGGGTCTCAGTGGTGATGCTTGAAGGGAACCCAGAGCTGAGCTGGGAGGATATAAACCTATTATGGCCTCTCGGCTCACTTCTGATGCTGGGCTGGGCTCAGCATACTTCATGCAGTAAGGGGATAATCTTCACACGACTTCTCTGTAAATGCCTGACGATACTCATTTCCACCCAGCTTAGGCCTAGTCAGAGCTAGCCAAGGTGGGTGGAGTTAGGAAGCCAGCTAGCTCCAGGCCTGGTTCTGAAAGACCACACTCCTGCTCCTGTGTCTGAAGTGGACTGTGCTCTCATGTTCCTACCCAGTGGAAGGACTCCAGAGCTCTATCTGCTCCTTTGTTAGACGCTGGGAGGACAGACCAGGGATTGCCTTTCCAGTTCTGCCGACCTGCCATCCAGCCCTGGCAGCCTGCTTGGCTCTGCTGGACCTAGGTCTACACTAACCCAGCTTTTCATGAGGGCCCACCATGGCAGGCAGAGGGCGTGTGGGCTGTCTGCTCGGTACCCCCCTGAATTTCCCTCTCTGGAGGGTGCTGGTCTTTCTCGGGACTGTGTCACTGACCAATGGACCAAAGCCTCCACACTCTTCCTTGGTGAACTGTGGTTATCCATTCAAAGGAAATTGCTACTGATGACACTCTTTCAGAGAGCTCTTGACCTGGGAGATGAGGAGAAGGAGACACGTGTGGCTCTGCCCCTGCTGGATGGGACCATGGGGTACTCCGGCCCATTTACAAGTCCTCTTAAAAAGAGACTTCTTTCTCTCTCACTGTGACTTGGATAGACACGATAGGAGTGTGTTCAGGCACTGCAAACTTGGTGCCAGTCTGAAACCTTTCAGGGGCGATTAGGTCATGGGTCACTGCCATGGGACAGGATTAATGCCAGTCTCAAGGAGTGAGTCAGTTCTTGGGAGAGTGGAGAGTAAACAGCAAGGCAATCCCATGTGCACGGTCCCTTCTGCATGTGGCTATTTCATCTCCTCTCTCTACTAAGTTGCAATGTCCCCCAGAAAGCTGTAACATCAGACCAAACAGAACTGACTGATCTGGATCTTCCAGTCTCCAAAACTGTGAGTGAGCTAAATAAGTCTGTTTTCTTTATAAGGTACCAAGCCTCAGGAATTTTCCTATAGCCATAGAAAAAGGATGAAGACACCCACAAATCCACATTCTATACCACCAACTACTAGAAAGAAATAAACTATTTGATGGCCTTTTATTCCTCTAGTGTATTTTTACTTCTCCATCCAAGTCCCTGATATAGCAGTCATATTTAGGGTGAAGATGAATGTTCAAAGAGCCAGGAGACGATCTAGACATCATGTGTTTCACATGTAATGAGTCATCTATGATATGACAGGTGTGGGCTCATGTCCAGACATTCCCAGGGCTTCCACACAGACTGGCTAGCCCAGGCAGCAGCAGGGAGCGGATGCTCGGGCCTTTACGTAGGAGGAATGAGCAACTGATAGGACTGGAAGCTTGGGCAGCATGCATCTGTGTGTGCGTGCATGCATGTTCCAGGAGTTCCAGGAGTGTGTGTGTGTGTGTGTGTGTGTGTGTGTGTGTGTGTGTGTGTACACTTTGGTGCAGGTATGCACAAGTGAGTTATTCTGGGGGGATGGCAGTGGTCAAGGTATGGAGTGGGATGTGAGCCAAGAGAAAGAAAAAGCTCATAGAAGTGCATGGCAGCTCTTGGATAGGTCTCATACCACGAGTCTTTGCACTTATGATTCCTACTGGGTAATAGGGAGTTAAAGATGAAACCAATTATCCATGGCAATTTATTAAATAAGAAAGATTTCTGGGCCTTATTAAAATGAATGTTTAGTGCATTTTTTCAGTCTCAGACACTCACTTTTTCACATGTCAAGTTGTGCTGGCAGCAGCTGGGAATCTCAACAATTTTGCTGCATATGCAAATCAATTTGATTTTCCCCCAAAGACCAAAATCAGTAAAGTGATCACATTACAATGAAGGTATGCCCCTGACAACACAGACACACGAGGAGGCTGAGAAGGAATGGCTCCAAGGTTACCAGTGACTTCTTTCCACCCACTGTCATCCTCCCTGCATGCATGTGACACTGGGGGAGCCCCTCATCTTCCTGAAGGTCCTGCTGTGAATGTGCCAAGTTCTCCACTCCTACCTGCACTGGTCTCCTGTTAATCTGTCTGTCTACCCATCCATCCATCCATCCATCCATCCACCCACCCACCCTACCCACTCACCCATCTACTCATCCATCGATCCATCCATTGATCCATCGATCCATCCATCCACCCACCCTACCCCCACCCATCCCTCCCACCCACCCATCCATCCATCCAATATATATTTAAGGACTCACTGTACTAGGCATGGGGAGAGTGACAAAGTATATTTATGTCTGGTTTTACAGTTGAAACAATGCTTTTGCATACATTATCTCATTACATTCTCACTAGAACCATAGGCAGTGACTAATAATACCCCCATTTTATAGATGAGAACAGACTTCAAGGGGACCTGTGATTTATTTAAACAACACAACCAGCAGGTGGCAGGGTCTGGGCATGAATTCAGGCTTTCATCCCTGTTAATAATTTATAATGGCACTCTCTTGCATACTGGTCAGTATAATTTTTCTGTTTGTCTTGCTGTTCCTAATTAAATATCATAATCCAGTCAACACACACATTTATTGAGACTGTGCTTGGCTCCAGGGGATGTAAATACTGACTTTCTGCCCTCACAGAACTTGTGTTGTAGTTGGAGAGACAGACATTAAGCATATGTTCACACAATAAATATTTGTTTTTAACACATGAGGGAGAACTAATAGAGATGTGAAAATTAGAGAAGGTTCCAGGAGGAAGTAATCATTAAGATGCATTCTGAAGGATGAGTCAGTCAGCTTTGGGAAGAGAGGATGAAAGAAAATCCTATTTGGAGAGGAAAAAGCATGTGCAAAGGCCCCATGGCAGGAAGCCCCAATGTATCAGAAAGTTCAAGGCCAGGTGCACTGGTGTGTAAGTGGAAGGGAGCCTGGCGCGAGGCTATGGTCTGGACCACACACAACCTTGTAGCCATGATAATGGTTTTCACTGCTAGCTTAAGAGCAATGGGAAGCCACAGTCAAGAGAATGACATGATCACCTCTGATTTGGACTCTGGTGTGCAGGATGGGTTGTAGAAGAGCAAGAGTGGAAGTAGGGAAAACAGCTAGAAGGCCTTGCAGTTGTCCAGGTGAGAAGTGATGGCAGCTTGGGGTGGTGGTGGAAATGGAGAGAAGAACCCCACAGGTGCCCCCTGCTGTGCTTGAGCCCATTTCCTCTCTAGACCCTGTCACCAGAGTGTGCTCACGAATTTGCAGTACATGGAAGCTTGTCCACACTCCGAAGCCCTCTGCCAGAGTCTCCATTCCAGGAAGCTTCTGCAGACAATGCCAGTCCTGCGTGGTCTTTGCGAAGCTGTGCATATCTTCTGCACTGCGCATGCTCACACCTGTCGCTGTTCTAGGGCTTGGCGGCTCTCGGGTCCACTCCGGGAGATGCTTGCATTTCTCTTGCTGTCTTGCTTTCTCCCTTTGGAAAGTAAATGCTTTGTTGGCATTTGCTGAATGGAATCAACAGGGCTCCTCTGGAAATTACACTTGTCAATGATTACTCATGCCATTTGCCTTACCCCCACATTAAACACTGGTTGCTTACATCTGTCTTCATGATCTTGTTCTAGCAAAAATGCATGTCCCAGTTTTCCTATTATTTCCTCTAAACTCGTTTCCATATTTCTCCCAGCAGAAAGCGGTTTCAGGGGGAAAGGAGTGGGGTGGGGAGGGGGCAGGAGTGTAATTAAACAGGGGCGGTCTGACCAGAATTCCTATACCTTTTAATGGGGTATTTGATTAATCCTTTCCACAGGCCCCATTATTCATGCCGTGATGGAATCTCATTTTATAGCTCTTAATACATGGACTCAATTTATCCACATCACATTGTATTCTAATACTTGTCATCCAAGTTATTAGCTATCTCCTTCTCAGTGTAAAACCATCAGCAAGTTTGATTAGCTTATTCCTCAGGGAGGATGGGGGAGATAAGAGCAGACAGCACAGTACGGCCACCAGTGGCTCTGCGTCAGAAGACTGGTACCCGGCATCCCACAAAGGAACCAGGGTGGCCACAGTGGACTTCTGGCCCCTATGGGAGAAGCTCTTGGTGGGACACAGAAGCCTTCACTGCAAAGGGCTGACTGCTGGCCCCTGTGGGGCTGTTCACAAGTGGGATCATTTCAGTGACAGACAGTGGAGTCCTCATTCTCCCCCTTCCTGACACCCCTCCTTCCCACTCCCCCTACTCTAGGACATTACTCCTGCCCTCAGTCTCTGCCCTCCAGAGACCTGGCAAGCCGAACATTCTGGAAGGATAGGCTTGGTGTGGGCTACTACTGTTGTTGAGGTGCAGGGCTGCTCTCTAAGAAGTCTACCCCTTCTTCCTCTCAGGAACTAGATCTGAGCCTTGGCACTCACAGGTGGCTTTAAGCAAGTCACCTCAGGCAGGAGAGAAGGGGCCTGCATGGGTCATAGAATGGTGGGTTCAAAGCCCATGAAGAGTTTCCAGCCCCCTTCCTCTTACCTAGTGACCTGTACTTGGTTGCAGTCAGGTTGTAGCCCCTTACTCCCAAGAGTCACAGTCCCCTTCCTGTTTGTGCTAAAGGGTTCTGAGGCTGGCAAGATGGGGTGACAGAGGCTCACTGTTGGTGAAGATGCCCTTTCCTCTATATTGCAGACTCTCCCTTCCCCAGTGTGGGGGCCAGACTCAGAGATTCAAACTAACATGAAATGACAGTGTGTCACTCTTGACGCTAGGCCATAGAGAGTAGTTTGACATTCACATTCTCTCTCTCCTCCAAGGAAAGTTATCTGCTAGGTTATGCATAACCTGTGGAGAGGCTTATAGTATGAAGAACAAGGAACCGAGGCCTCCATCCCACAGTGGCAGGAGTGGCCATCATGGAAGTGGGTCCTTTAACCAAGGTCACATCTTCAGCTGACAGCTTGACTGTTACCTCATGAGAGACTTGAAGGCAGACTGTTCACCTCTCTGACTTGCAGAAACTGTATAAGACCAGACTTTCATCATTTTGAGATGGTTAGGGGCATTTGTTAAGTAGCAATAGGTTACTCATGCTCTCCCTACTTAGGGGACGGTCCCCCCCACTTTCCTCCTGAGGTTCCCTTTCATCTCCTCTTGTTAAGGAGTCCTGTTCTCTGCGGCACTCTACCTACCCATCCCTGGCCTCTCCTGTGTGTCTGTCCACATGTTCTCAGTCTTGAGGGCTCTCCCAAAAAGTGAAGGATGGAGGAAGGAGATTCCTAAAGCCTAGGTTTGCAACTACAGTTTGTTGCCTGCCATCTCGAGTGACATATGACATTCAGAGATTGACTTTCTGCAGAGGGCAGGCAGTCTTCCTCAGGCCAAGCAACTCCCTCTTGTTTCTGAATCTTGGGGCCAAATGACATCAGTCAGGCCCACAGCCAGATGAAAAGACTTTACAAACAACATGTTCCCTTTAGTATTATAGGCTCCTGTACCCTTTCTGTTCATCCGCTGTTCCTAGAAAAGGCTACATCTTGTTTTGACTTTGCAGTTAAGGGCATGTGACATAAGGTGGGGATTCCAAAGTTGGATGGAAATGTGACCGGGTCTGACCTACACACTGCAAGGTGCAATGCCATATACACCCCTGCTGGCTTGTCCTGACAGAGCAGACTCGGTCATGAGAAAGGCGGCACCTGACTTTCACATCTCTCAGATTATACAAGGGGAAAATGTAGTTTCTGATTAAAAAAAAATCGGGGCTGGAGAGATGGCTCAGCGGTAAAGGCACTTGCCTGCAAAATCTAATGACCCAGGTTCGATTCCCTAGGACCCATGTAAAGCCAGATATACAAAGTGACACATGCACCTGGAGTTCATTTGCAGTGGCTGGAGGCCCTGGCACGTCCGTACTCTCTCTGCTTGCAATCAATCAATCAATCAATCAATCCAGGTGCTTTTCTCTTTGGTCAAACCTTTTTTAAAAACAACAAAATCCACCTTTGCTCTACAGTGACAGATGTCATTAATACCTTGGAAAACTTGGGAAAGGACAGAAGCAGCATTTACTTAAGCATGGGAAAGGCTTCAGAGTCCCCAGGCAAGCAGCATCAGTGTCACCTGGGGACTTGCTAGACATGAATGTGCATTCTTGGGTACACCCTAGACTTGAAGAATCACAAACTCAAAGTGGGGCCCAGTGATCTGTAATTTAGCAAGCCCTCTAGGGGATTCTGATACATGGTTACGGGTTGAGTACCACTGCCTGAAAGGATTAAACATCTAAATTATTCACTTACTCATTTTCATTCATTCATTCATTCAGAAGACATTGATTGAGAGTCTACTGTTTGCCAGACACTGAGCTCCAGGGCAGTGAAGAAAAAGAGAAGGAATGTCTTCCTTGAGGGCTGCACTGCCCTTCCTCCCCTTGCTTTATGACAAAGCCTGTCTAGACTGGAGGAATCCCAATATGCAAATTAAGGGCTGGGCATCATTTTTAAATAGTAACTCTTTTTTTTCTTTTTCTTCATTCCTGCATGTGTGCCTGTGTACGTATGTAACGCGTTGTGTGCATGTTTTGTGGTGTGTGTGTGTGTGTGTGTTTGGGCATGGCATAATGTGGTGTGTCACCCCATAGGCTTACCTGCAGTGTGTATGGAGGGGGCTTGCCTAGGGTGACTGGAGTGGAAGGACAGGTGCCCACTGCTCTCTGCCAGGTCTTTTTTTTCTCCCCCCCCTTTTTGGATGTGGAATCTCTTCACTGATTCTGGAGCTTGGGGGGCTCTGCTTCCCTGCCTGCGGGACTGGGTTTACAGGTGCACGTGGTCACAACCACTGTTTAGAAGAATCTGGAGATTTGAAATGTGGCAGTCTCAGATCCCTTCAGGCCCTCCTGCTTGTGCAGAAAGCTAACTTAACTAGCCCAAGAGGAACTCTTTGAATGGACAGGAGGCAAAAATTATTTCCTCATGGTTATATTCTCAGCATAGCTTAACTTCTACAGTCAGTAAATGTATGCCTTTCATAATCCATGTAAACTAGTCCAGCTTTCTAAGCTTAAAACTTAAAAAAAAAGATTAAGTGACTCCACCATGGGAAATGCAAGACCACTTCAAGGACTCACTTTGGTACATGTTCATCTTTTGATGTTGATGTTGAAGGTTTTTTTTTTTTTTTTTTTTTTTTTTTTTTTTTTTTTTTTTTTTTTTTTTTTTTTTTTTTTTTTTTTTTTTTTTTTTTTTTTTTTTTTAAGACATGGTCTCATTATCCCAGGCTGGACAGAACTTGCTATGTAGCCAAAGATGACATTGAAATTCTGATACTGCTACCTCTATCTCACCCATGTGATATTCCCCAATGGGAGTATATGCATGTGACACCATGCTCAGTTTGTGCAGTGCTGGGATCAAACCCAGAGCTTCACACGTGCCAGGCAAGCACTCTACCAACTAAGCTGCATCCTTAGCTCCTGTGTTGGTATTTTAATAAATCACTTTACTGTTTCCTTGCCCTCCAGGAGGTAGGAGTCTGCTCTCTCTTTTACAAGCATAGGTAAGTCCTAATAGTCAAGATGCATGGTGTGCTTCCGAAGGCACTGGGAAATCTCAGCTCTCATTCACTCCCTCCATCCTTCCCTGATCCTAAAGCAGATGTAGCAAACGGCATGCTCTGCAGATGGAGAACAGAGTTGAAGGGGACAGCTCTTAAACCCAGGCACAAGACCCTCCTGTGCTGGCCTCTCAGCTTCTTAAGGGCTTTTTGTTGCTAATTGAAGTTACTGGCTAATTAGGAAAACATGAAAGGAAATGCTATCTCTTCTTTAGAGGTTCTAATAGAAAACCTTCTGCTGGGGTTTGAATTGGGGGATTTATTTTTAAAATTTAAAGTTCGAGCCAGGTGTAGTGGTGCATGCCTGTAATCTGTCATCCAGGAGGTTGAGGCAGGGGGATTTCATGTTCAAGTACAGTGTGGGCAAAACCCACTTTCTCCAAGACCAAAATTAAATTTAAAAAGTTTCTTTTTCAATAGCACAGATAATGAAGACCTGACCTACACACCCTGGTAAGAGTCCTGACATGTTCAACAGTTTGCTGGGGACAGATGATGTGTCCCCATTTTCTCCTTCTTTGGGCTGTCTCAAAGATGCTCAGTGATTCCCTGGAGTGTTCTCAGGAAGCTGATGTTTCTGTAGCTGGATATACTGGAGTTGGTCCAGAAATGCCCACTTGTGAATGCCACTGTGAATGCCCACTTGCAGCAGCTTGGGGATGGCCACAGAGACCCCAGCTGTGCAGACAGACCAGAAACCCACAGCCTCTTGGCATGGGCATAAGCCTGCCTACTAGTTGAGCTCATCTACCACATGCGCCTCTCCTTCACTTGCAGGGTGTCCTGGATGGCTCACCCACAGCTTGGTAAATATTAGGAGGCCTTGTCACTTCCCTGGGAATAACATGGTGCTTTTACATATACGTAGCCCTGGAATTGAAAGTTGACTGAGGCTGGACTTTAGAAAATCTTGGGGTATCTTTCAAGCCACTTGAGAGCCTGCACCTCGAGGGAAATTGAAGGGCATCTCCTTAACCACTGACTTTCTGCAAACAAGCCTTTTCAGAAAAGTAAGTCCAACCTGCCTCTCTTTTTAATTAAGTGATTCTTGTTGGCTTTTACTAAGACATTGATTTGATTAGGAGCATTCTGTGTAACGACAGACATGAGATGTTGAGCTCATGAACGATGGATGATTCGTTATGGATTCTGAAACAAAGCACACCTAGCAGTGGTACACCTAGGCAGGGAGATTCTCAGAAAGCACTTTCTGCATATACTTGGGACAGTGTTGAAGAAATTTGCTCATGGTTACAATTCCAAACCGGGGACCACCTCACAGTATTCTCCATGTTGGAGAAGTGACAGGTCATGGAAAACCGCTGGGATTAGACGCTCCTGCGTCTGAACACCCATATGCCACCTCATTTATCTACCCGTGACAGGGACAGTGCTGGAAGAGAATCAAAAGATGACAAATTGCTCCTGGTTTTAAAGGAGCTGTTGAGGCTGGGTCTATGCCCAGAGGGACTAGATTTTGTGCCAGGAGCCAACACTTCTTCCTGTTCTAAGGCCTCGTTTTGGCAAACATCAATCAGAAAAGGACTGTTGTCTCCTTTCACCAATGGACTGCAAGTCACTTGCTTTGCAAGCCTGAAACACAGCCTTTCTGATGGCGTGTGCAGCAGAGGACAGACCCGCCCCAGCAATGCAGCGAAGCAAGAGTTCTAGATGGCAGGGAATTTCCTCTAGTTAAGGGAAACAAATAAAGGGGATGAGTTTGCAAGATTCCAGGGCTGAGAGATGTGCAGCCAATGACCCTGGGAAAGACTGCCTTGTATGACATAAGTAGTAATAAACGTCCAGGATGCTGGCCCCTGGACTTTGCTTTTGGGGACAACCCCAAGCTTTGAACATCCCTGGAGGCAAGAAGAAGGCACACTGGAGTTTCAGTATGCCCTACACAAGCACAACTCAGTCCTGTACTCCAATACTTGGAGGTCAATGGGCCATCTGAGGCTGCTTATCATCCTGGCCATGGCCTTTGCTCCAAATCCTCTCTGGAAATGGCCAATGCTCAAGCCTCTGGGGCTGAACTCCCACCTGTCACCTTCCATGGGTAGGAATCCATGAGGCCTCACCACACTCACATGCCCAGATGCCGGGGTCTCTGTATGCAGCAGTCTTATTTGCTTACTCTGTCCGCCTGATCACCTTTATTCCCATTTTATAGATGAGGAAACTAAGGCACAGAGGGTTGAAGGATTGGCCCAATGTCACTTAGGGAGTGCCCAAGCACGAGTCAAGCCCAGGCAATGCGGTTGGAAGGTCAGGCTCCTCTAAGCATGCTTCTGTCTTGCCACACAACGTCCTTTGCACACAGCAGCTGGAGCCCCTGAAAGCACTGGTTCACTCAGGTCTTCTCCCAACTCTCTGGAATCCAGGGGGTGGGTGCTCTGGCTGCCAGAGCCCACAGTGTGAAAAGACAAACACTCCCCCCCAGACCCTATTTTGTTTCTAAACCCAAGCCAGACAGCCAAATTTCTTGTGTTTGTGTTCAGCATTCCACCATGTGCCCTAGACCGCCTCATAGATGGCTTCTCTGTTCTCCCTCCCCAGTCCAGCACCTGGGCCATCCCTGCTCACCACAAGTCTCCGGTCATGCTCCTGCTGCCAGTAGCTGATGCTCCCTGTCTAACCTCATTATACATCTCCACACGACAGCATGGCTCACTTACAGCAGGAGCTACACGCCAAGGCATTCTCAAGCTTATCATTTCTAATAATAACCTAGCAGCAGAATCGCCATACCCATCCCACAAACAGGCACACTGAGGCGGGAGGTCACATTAAGGTTACAAAGGACACTCAAATTGCCTGGTCTCTTGAGTCACTTATATACAGTTCTTTCTCCAGATTGCTTCCTCTCAACTTTCTGTTTAACAAACTTATCTGGGGCTTGGGAATGAAAGACGTTATCAAGATGAAAAACCAAAAGAAAGAAAGGAAGAAAAAAAGAAAGAAAGAAAAAGATCCAGTTGTTATCTGTGTTTGTTCTGGGGCTCTCAGGATACTAACAAGCACTTCTACGCTTTGCTGGCAGGACGTTGATACTTAGCCTTCTGCAAACCCCCTTATCATTAGGAGCCTTACGTGCATGAAGCACACACTCAGAGTTTTGGGTCTGCATCTTTCTCTCATCACTCCTTGCAACTAATCAGCATGGTGAACGGATTTATTCTCATGCAGAACACCACCAACTGCCTCCAGCGCCTGCTGAAATGACCGTAACTTTGGTTTTGATGGAATCTTCTGGCCAGGAAATGAAGGGGTAGATCAGAACCTCTAAGCGGACCGAATAATCTTTCTTCACGCTCAAAATTGCTTGAGTGTTTTTCAAATAGTTGGTTATTCCAGAAAGCTCAGATTCCCTGGAAAGGAGACATGTGAAGGCTCGGGGATGTGTTTGTTGGTTGCACATTAAGTCTGAAATTAGAAACTACAGAATGTAAAAACTTTCATAAAGGTATATTTTCCTCCTAGAGTGGGTACACTGTATTATTATTATTTATATTATTCATATTATTTATTAGAAGAAAGATTCTGTTGCTGTGCACTTTTTTACCCACCCTCTCTTTCTGGAAAATGCAACGCAGGTGGACAGACACAAAGGTGTTTGTATGTGTGTGTGGCGGTCGTGGTGTGTACTGTGGGGGAGGGGAGTCAAGAGTCCTAAATTCTAGTCCCAGCTCTGTCTCTACTGTGTGACCTTAGTCACTGCATTTTTCTGAGCTTCCAGATTGGCTAAGCTACCGCTCCAGGGTACTTTAGTCAAAATGAGCGGGCTGTGCTCACAGTGAGATGCTGCGGGAAGGCGAGGGCTTCCCAAAGTAGCCCAGAAGCCTCTCAATGCTGTGTTCAAGGAGAGCATTTTCCAGAGAGACAGGTGACGAGTGGTGACAGTGGGGAGTGTGACCACTGAAGAAGTCGACATCACAGTATTCCAAAGCAGTCGGCCCAGCCTTGTTCACATGCTCTCCACTCTTGTTCACTGTCTTATTTCATGTTTGTTCTGGAGTCTTTATCCTGCCACCGCCGCGATGCTTGGCCTCATCCACACGAAAGAAATCAAAGACTTCCGGCCCAGGGCTTTCAGTCCCTGAGTATACAAAGCTGGGCGGTAGGAAAGGCACTTCGGCTGAGAGAGAATTTCTGGAAACCTGACTGTAGGGTGACCAGCTGATGAAGACCTAAGGGACCTGGACAAGATGGTGAAGTGTCCCCCATCTGGGTATGCTCCTCCTCCCAGCAGCAGAGAACATCATCTGTGGCTATGGGTTTCTAAGGAATGGATCTCTGGAGATTTCCCCACCCCTTATTGTTGGCCTAACCTGTTAGTTTCACTTTCCTCACTGACATTATCTTACCATCGGGAATCCAACAGAATCACACTTCTTTTATTTTCCCTGCAACAGATTATCGCCTCTGAGGTATTTCCCTGATCCCTGTTAGTGGCTTCCAGGGCCTCCCGCTAAATCTTCTTAGCAGCTCCTGGCATTTGGTGCAGAACCGCAGCCTTTTGCAGGACTTGCACTTGGAACGATCGCATGTGCTCTGTGCAGCATTTGTCTGCAGCACTGCCGCCCAGATCCAGATCTGCCTGGTGCACGTGGCAGGGAAGTGACAGCTGGGACCAAGAGGCAATGTGATCAATGGGGGATTTCCCCTTTAAATACGTTCAGCAGAAGCCTGCCTGGGCCAATTCAATATTCATAAGTGGAAAGCAGAGATGGCGTTTCTGTTCCGCCAAGAGCAATAGCTATTTATCATGGTGAATGACTGAAATAGTTGTACATACAATGCTTTCCTCGCTGCTGTAAATTACGGTATACAGAAGATTAAACTTAAGCCTAATGCTACCCTTGAGCTTCAACAGCTGAGTCCTATAAATGGATACTGTGAAGAGGAGAGAGTCTTTTCTGGTTACTATTTTAAAATGTATCTCTATTAAAAGCTTGTCTTAAACATAAATTACCAGGCAGCACACCCCAGCCTTGGGCAAGCACTTCCTTAGGGCACTTGAGGAGTCTAAATGACACAGAGACTTCACCTCAGTGGGGGATAAGTAGCAAAATGGATGTAGACAGACTTTATAAAGCATCTGAATAAACACTTTCTGGTGGTGGGACCTGTGCTGGAGGAGGGAGGAGGACTTTGTTAGGCTTTAAAAGGAGACTTTCAGAAATGACCCTGCACCCCAAGACACTGCAGAAAGTTTCTCCTGGGAAAGTATCAAGGAATCCTGTCCTCGAGTGGATGCCTCAATTATCCTAGCTAAAGTTTACCCTGTTCCTCAAAGTGAGGACCAAAAGGCATCAAACATAGCCCAAGGAAGGTGTAAGAAACACACACCTGTGGAATGACAATCTGCATTCTAACACAATCCCCCAGGGATCTGTGTGTGCACATAAGGGCTAGGGAAGCAGGTGTCAGCAGGAAGGAGCCCCTTAATGTGCCCACTGGAAATCATAACAGATGGCAAATCTGGATGTGAAAACAGGCCCCTTGTGGTGGACCATGGGATTCTGAGTTCTCCTTTTAGGACACTCTTTAGAAGTAACTTGAGACAGACTTTTATTATTTAGTTTTTTGAGACAGTGCCTCCTGTATCCCCAAAATGGCCTGAATTCCCTTTGTAGCTAAGGATGACCCCCTGCCTAGACATGCACCACCACACCCAGTTTAGAGAGTTCTGGGATCAAATCCAGGGCTTTGTATTTGTACATGCTAGGTAAGTACTCTAACAACTGATATATCCCCAACCAGAGAGATGGATTTTTATGAATCAGGAACGAATGTATCTGAATTGGAGAGATACTCCTAAACACCTCAGAGTATGAAACAGGGTGAATCAGTAAAAAGTTCAGATTTTCCACATTAATCAAGGTGCCTCCAACTCCATTGTGAGTCAGTAAGTTGAAAATGCTTTGCCAGTGTTTTGGGCCATGACTTTAATTCTTCATTGTGATTAGTAGTTTACTATAAGTGGGCAATTTTTAAAAAAATATTTTATTTCTTTCTTTAGTTCCAAAAAAAGGGAGAAAGGGAGAACAGGCCCAGCAGGGCTCTGCAAAGGAACTCCAGATGCATGCATCATTTTGTGCATCAGGCTTTACATGGGTACTAGAGAACTGAACCAGGGCTTTTAGGTTTTGCAAGCAAGTGCCTTAACCACTGAGCCATCTTTCCAGCCCAGCAAAGATTTTTGTGTTGTTTGAGAAAATAGAGATCTTGGGTAACTTTAGTTTTTATTAATTGAGTATGTATGATAAAACATGGAGATAATCACTAAGTAAATGGAAGTTTTAAAATAAAATTTATTGTGGCCAAGCTAATAGAGGGAAAAACAAGGAGAGGGTAAGGAAGTTTTTGCAAATCTAATGGGAGGCAGGAAAGGAACACAAATAGGCAAATAAAAAGCAAAGTATACAGAAATACAAATTGAAAGACAGAAATAAGTTCAAGTATATTAAGTGATCACAATAAATGTAAATGGATAAAAAATCACCTACTTAAAAAAGACTATCATATTGCGTTCTTAAAATCCATATATACTGTTTATAAGAGAGACAACTAAAATAAAATACTAAAAAAGTTGAAAATAAAGGCTGGATACAGATAAATGAGACTAAAAGACAACTGGGCAGCAGTGTCAGATAGAACAGAACCGAAGGCATCACCGTTCAAAAGACACGGCCCTCAAGGTTTTAATGCACTCAGTTGTACAGACCCAAAATTGTAAAGCACAACTGTCAAAGTTACAGGAGAGACTGACAGCTTACAACCACCATGGGAGATTTACAACGGTCTTCTCAGAAACTGTAGACTGAGCAGACAAAAACTGATGAGACACACATATTGTGAACTAAATAATAAATACACAGAACCCTTCACACTAAAGCGAGTTGTGTAAATCTTCCAATCATCCAGGAGACATTTACAGAATCTAACCCCACACTCATTAGTCACAAGGGAAATATCTCAGAAGGACAATTTATATCTAACATTCTCTGACCACCATAAATTAAATTAGAAATTGAAAATAAAATATTAGAAGGGCAGCACCCTCCTACCACTTTTATGATTGAAAACTAAAACTGCACACCTAAGTTACCAGATGGCAGAATGACTTTATTCTGTGTGGTCTGGTTGCTATAGGGCCAGGGAAATATACATGACATTTATCAGGGGTATTACAAGAAGCATGAAACTCTCAGACCATTGCAGCTTCATTATTTTGTACTTTGAATTAAATTCTAACCCAAAGGGAAGGTAAAGTACCTGACTCCCAAGAAGAAAGAAGGGGTGTGTGTGGGTTAATCACAACTTTGTCTTGTAGCACCAGAAGCTGTGCTTGCCACATTCCCAGCCCACACCCTGTTCAGCCACATAATACCCAATGCCACTTGCCAATGATGGCTGGACAAACAGAATGTCCCTGAAGTGCTCCTGGGAGAAGGAGCTGTTCAATTGATGTGGCATCTTACAATTAATGGCATCCTGGAGAAAATGAGAAAATGCTACAGTTTACAATTTGCATGGATGGGATCTTGTTTGCTCTTTGACAGAGCCAGGAACTCCTGAAAAATGAATGGGGAAGGCTGCATAGAAAACACAGGGGAAAATATAAATTCATGTGTCTCAGAAAATATCACACCCCACCAAAATCACCTCGATCAACCCAAACCAGATGGATCGCTCCTCCTCTCAGAGGTCCTGCAAGCCCAATACAACTCCAGTGCTGGCTGCCCAGTGAGTCAGATGCTAAAAAGCAGAACCACAGCTGGGAGTGTAGCTCAGTGGCAGAGTGCTTACCCGATTTCCATTCCCAGCATCATAAAACAAAACCAAAACAACCTGAAAAAAGAGTGGAAGGAAGGATCATGCTAATATTGATGACAGGCCTGCAAGTTCTGTGGACGAGTGGAAAAATAAGACAATAGAGAGGCTTTGGGCTGTGCTCTGGTGTTGTGGAGCTCAAAACAGTCTTGCTGGTTCTTTTTAATGAGACAGGGCCCCATGTAGCTCAGGCTGTCCTCCAACTCACTAGCTGAGGATGACCTTGAACTTCTGATCCTCCTGCCTTTACCTCCCTAGTACTGGGATTAAAGGCATGTGCCACCAGATCCAGCTTATGTGATGCTGGGGATGCCACTCAGGGCTTCATGCATGCATGCCAGGCAAGCACACTACCAACTAAGCTACATCCTCAACCTGGTTCTTGGTTCTCAACACTATATGCTACAGAGTAGGTTAGCTTTCAGAGACACCCTCCTCTGCAGGCCTCCCCACTGTTCTCCCAGCCCCTCTCTGCACTCCGGCCATCAAGGTCACCCTACTCAAAATGTTGTTAAGGGCTGGAGAGATGGCTCAGCAGATAAGCACTTGCATGCAAAATGTTAAGGCAAAGGCTGGGGAGGTCCTCATTACCAAATCCTAGGGATCCCCATGGAAAATATCACAGGTAATAAGAGTATGCCAGGCTGAATAGCCTGAGAAATGGTAGAATTTTAATGGAGCTATTGTCCAGCCCCTGCCTTCCTCAAGGCATGGACAGGCTTGAGCCACATGGCCTTGGAGATTGTACAACTAGAACGACACCGCAGGGCTGACGGCACAGTGAGTCAGGGAATGGGGCTCAATGTGAGGTTCATGCTAACGTGGAGGTATGCTGCAGGACCCCTTGCTAGGAAGCTTACCTTGTGAAGAAGGTTGATGAAGGTTGTGAATGAAGTGGGGACAGCCACTTACAGAGACCACAGTCCCAACACACACTAAGTCACACTTAGGAAAAATACACCTCTGAAGAAGGCTCGGGAACTTGAAGAAATAATTCAAGGGGAGAAAAGCTAAGTATCTATGATGCCCATAAGCAAACAAATAAATATCAGGGGTAGTCAACCCCATCTTCAGCAGAAATCTGTAGTTTCAGCGTTGTAAAACAAAGACAACGGCTGCTTTCTCGGGAACAAAATTACGATTCATTGCAGGAGAAGTGGGATTCATCAGTAAAATCGCTGACTGACTCTTTCACATTTATTCTCCCCAATTTGCATTTCCCCCTGGACCTATTTATTTCCCTTGTGTCTCCTACGCAGCAGTCCCCCATTTTGCACTCATTTTTCAGAGCGCCTGGCCTGGGAAAGAGCAGCGGGAAGGTCCTACACGACCATGAACTCCAGCACTGCCTGGGTTCCAGGAGGCCCATCACACCTCATCCTTGTACCAGATGTGTTTCCACAGGGAAAGAAAGGCAAACCTGCTGAGGAGCTGTACTTGGGACTGACTGAGACACAAAGAAACTGGGCAGTTTCTCTTAAGACCCCCTGCACCCCTGAGCCAGCCTGCACTCAGCAGGCACTGACCTGGCCAAGAGAAAAGGAGACAGTGCCGAGCAGCTGAGCTGGGAGTGAGGTTCTGATGCTGGTGTGAGTGACGAGCATGGAGAATCACAACCACCTCTGCTTAGGAAGTTCAGTGCACATGGCAGGCTCTCTTCACAGCCAGATTTTCTTTCAGGATGAGAAGAAAAACAATTTTTTTTCTGCTTATTCACAAAAGGAAGGAGTGGGCTTGTGTCTGGGGCCACATTTTTGGGACAAAGGCTAGTTATTATTGTCATTGTTATTATTACTATTGTTGTTGTTGTCCAGTGTAAATGGAAGAATTCAGATAAAACTGTGATTCCAGTGACTGGAGTGATTGCTCAGTGATTAAATGCTTGCCTATAAAGCCTAACAACCCCGGTTTGATTCCCCAGTACCCACGTAAAGCCAGAAGCACAAAGTGGCACATGCATCGGGAGTTTGTTTGCAGTGGCTGGAGGCCTTGGCACCCCCCCACTCTATTTCTCTCTGCTTGAAAATAAATTTTAAAAAATTAAAGTAAGTAAAATATTTTTTAAAAGGTGTGATGCATATATATTAAAAATGTGATTCCAAGCCAGGCCTGGTGGCACATACCTTTAGCCCCATCACTTTGGGAGGTAAGAGGATCGCCATGAGTTTGAGGCCAGCCTGGGTGAATTCCAAGTCAGCTTGGGCTAGACCTATCTCAAAAAACAAACAAACAAAATTGTGATTCTAATGAGAAATAAATATGCTTCTGACTCCAACACCTTTGGGCACTTTAATTCTCTAATAGCTGCTATGCAACTCAAGGAGGGAAGTTTGGTGCCATTTCCCAAGGATACGCATCCAGCGAACTTTTGCTTTCTATATATTGACTTACTCTTCCAGTGAGGGAATGCTGCTTGGGAAACACTGATGCATTCGTCGCTGAGGATGGGGACAATTCCAAAAATGACCTTTTGAATCCGCACTGGCAACATTCTTCACTTGGATTTAAATAAAGCAATGACTGTTAGCCTAAGTATCCTCCGTTGATACAGCTCTGAGGAATGGAGTGGAATGGGAGCAGCTTGTACAGCGAGGACATGCCAGCGATGAGTCAGAAGCCAGGGGTCACGTTACAGCGAGAGCCCTCCAGAGCTCAGCTGTGGCTGCAGATCAGAGAGGTGGCCCTGCGTCAGCTTTTCC
>PVHP010033407.1:0-19690 GCA_004024765.1 Zapus hudsonius
TTGGTTGGATGGTGAAAGAGAAAGAAAAAAAACAAGAAAGCCGCTTAGAGAGGGGGAGGGGTGGAGCAGACACACTGGAGGCCGGAGGGTGGGGGGAGGGGCTATGTACAGAGGCTGATGGAGAAAGAATATTAATATAAGAAATAAAATAAAAAGAAAACAACAAAAAGTAGAAAAAGAAAGATACGCAAGTGCCTGGGAGGGGCGGGATAGACAGAGGGCGGGAGGGTGGGGACCGAAACACAAGGAAAGCCGCCGAATGAAAGCCTCAGGCAGCCGGCGGGCTGAAGCTGTTCTGGCACAGCCTGCCTGGATGACTCACTGCCTCCTGTGAGCACTGGTCCACGCTGATGGCTTCCAGTCATGCGGATCCTGTGCTCAGAGGTGCCTGGAATTCAGCGGGTGGCTGCAGCTTGTGTCCGCGATCTGGATCCCTGCTGAAAACCCTGGCCCTTATTTCCCAAGTTGTCAGCGTGTCTGCTAGTCAGCCATCTTCCCTGGAAGTCCCAAACTTTTTCTTTCTTAAGTGGCTTTTGGTCAGGTTTTTTTTTTTTTTTTCAGCAATGAAAAAGCAACTAATAAAGAAGGTTTCTTTTTTTTGTTACAGTCCATGGAAGCATGGAATTTCTATTTTTGGAACTTTTAATGAACAAAATGAAAATTATGTATGTAAACAAAGTTTCAAATTCAGAAACTATAATGCTTTATGTTATCTATGTCATGTGTCTGTATATAAATAAATATGTATATATGTAATATTTAATTATGGTTGTAATAAAACATATTTTCAGAAGTTTTTCCATAGTCTGAACCAAGAATGACTATTTTTTTCTTCTGGGCCAAGTAAATGCCTGAATCTGATGCAGAGTCACTGGGGAGCTGAATTGCTTTGCTGCACATATCTAATATTTGCAGAGAAAGCTGGTGATGATACAGCTATGTTTTCACAATATACCTGAGGCCCATGTTAACTGAGACCTTGGGATCTTTGCTGAGAATCAGACAGATGGAAAAAAACAGCAAGTAAAAGACCCTGTAATGCTTGAAAAAGAAAGTCCTTTTAGATTATATCCAAGTGCCCATCTTATTCTGAATCTATACCATGACAGAATAATACCACAATTCAAGTTTATATTCAAATTACTATGCCTTTGTTCTTTTTTATCAAGAACACTTACAGAGATTAGCATTCCAAAAGTTGTTTGGAGACTTACATTTCTGAAGCTATACAAAGACTGAGAGAATGTCACATAAATTTTTGAGTTGTGATTATTGACTTCACAGTTATAACTTCCTAAGTAGTTACTGTTAACACAGATATACACCTCTCTTCCTTTTAAGCTTTGATGGCTGAGAACAAAAATTCTGTTCTTCATAAATAATACTGTGACAAAAATTTCAAAAGGAAAGGCACATGATGACATTCAAAACACCATCTGAAAGAAACAAAACATGGGTAAATTTTCTTGGGTATGAATAAACACTTAAAGATAAGGCATTAAATTCAAATTATTTACTTTTTGCCATAAATTCATGAAATACGTGCCTAGCATCCTGTTATTAGCTCCACATTGGCCAAGGTGGGTGGCGGTGGCTGTCAGTAATCACTGGTCTCAGGTTTTCCTTCTTGGATTGTGTGAACTCAGGCTAACAGAATTCAATTAATTATTTTCAGTGCAGAAGGCAGTTCAAGAGCCCAGTTTCCTTTGGCTTTATCTAGCACAAAAGCAATTTCTCCCCTTATAGTGATGACTTAAAATATATTTTGTTCTCTCTTTGGTGCAAATGTACCCACTATATCACAAATGAAAACTCATTAAAAGTCTCTGGAATGCAATTGGGTTATTTCTTAGGAACACAGACAATGACATAACTCTAGTGCATTTCCATTTGTTATTTTTGTTAAATAACCCACCCCATTCCCATTCCTCTAATGTTTCCATAGATTTCCATATCTTATTCACATTTCATCAGACAAAAGCTCTAGGCTTCTATTGATCATTAAGACACTTTTTAATTTAAATTGCAAAGTGCTGCCATATTATCTCCTAGACTGCCATAGAAACTTGTATTCTACTCTTCTCAGAAAGGTACAATTTTGAAGATACTGCTAAAATCTCCATAACTTGTATTTAGATTTACTTAGTCAATGGATATTGGGCTAACTTAAGATAGAAGAGGGAGGTTAATATATTTTACTTAATTGAAGGAAGTGATTTATATGACAGATAGATTTTTCAATACAATTTTTGTCTTTGGGTAATCCATTAATGTGAATATAAAAATAGATGTTTGGGCAAATAATACTCCAAGTTTTCTTCCTTAGTTTTACAAAGTGCACCAAAGCTTGAAGTTCAAATTACTTAATTGGTGATTGTTCACACATTTGTCCAGTTAATGAATTTATTTTATTCATTGGGGATACATACCCACTCCTTTGGAAACTTCAGGATGCAAGATTCTTAAATCGAGATTTTATTTAGGGAATGCTTCAATGAAAAACAATGATATTTGATCTTGAGGAAAAACCAAACAAATGGTTATCTAAAAATATCACACACCAAATAATAAAAAATACAAAAACACAAAAAATCAAATGTATAATGTATATAGTCTTGCTGTGCAGCTCATGATGGCCTCGAATTTGAGATCTTCCTTCCTCAGTTTCCTGTGACACCAGTGATCTGTCTACCATCAGATCTGGCTATGTTTAACTAGTTTTTATATTTATTATCCAATTTTACTGGATCACATTCCAAGTACTAAAATTAAAATTTATGTACCACTCATGTGTAGAAAAAAATCTTTCTTTTTATTTCAATACTGAGGATAGAATAAAGGGCTCAAATTTAGTAGACAAGCACTCTACCATTGAACTATGTTCCAATGGCTAATAGTTATTTTTTGAGGTAGACATATTTGAATAGAAAATGTCTTCTGCAAATTTAGAATTTTAATATTCTGATGCTGGTATTGAGAATGTTCTATAATGTTTATACTTATTTCTGGACTCGTTACACAGTTTTTTTCTTATAGATATTATGTATATATTTAAACTCTGTTGAACTTATTTAATCCTTTTGGCTTTCATTAAATGTTTTGAAACAACCTTTCTATATAAAGTTAATTAATGGTTAAGTCACCCACATGTATTTATACTTAATTTTTAAAAATTAATTTATTTATTTGAGAGAGAGAGAGAGAGAGAGAGAGAGAGAGAGAGAGAGAGAGAGAAAGAGAGAGAGAGAAACTATGGGCATGCCTGGGCTTCTTGCCCCTACTAATGAACTCCAGATGCATGGGCCACTTAATGCACCTGGCTTTACATAGTACTAGAGAATTAAAGCTGATTCATCTGGCTTTACAGGCATGTGCCTTTAACTGTTAAGCCATCTATCCAGCACCTAAATTTTTGACTTAAATGTTTACATTAAAGTATTTAAACACACCTTGAACTTACATTAGTGATTGTCTTCATCATTTTTCTTATTCACAAGTGTATTAGTTATTAATAAATGTTGATCAAGGGATATTATTCAGCTTACTTTACATGAATTTTATTAGATTATACCAAAATAAGTTTGGTTATCATTCCACTATGGAAAATGTGCCATTATTTTTATTTTTATTTTTTTAGTTTTTTGGTTTTTCGAGGTAGGGTGTCACTCTAGTCCAGGTTGACCTGGAATTCACTATGTAGTCTCAGGGTGGCCTTGAACTCAAGGCAATCCTCCTACCTCTGCCTCCTGAGTGCTGGGATTAAAGATGTGCGCCACCGCGCCTGGCTTGCCTTCTTTTATTTAAACAAACTACTTATTTATTTATTTTATTTAATCAAACTAAAACTGAAAATATTTCCAAAATACAGCATGGATTCCCTTGACTTTTCTAGGGAATATATAAAGACAAAATCAATGCATAATTATATATTTTATATATAATTACACTGTATATATATATATATATATATATATATATATATATATATATATATATATATATATATGTTTACTCTTTAGATCCAGTGCTCACCTGTTTGAATATGCCTTTACAACTTACCTGCTGTATTACTCCCTTCACTTGGGTTTTCTGTGAAATTGTAATTTTATACTTATTTCTTTCCTAAAATGATTTAAATTAAACAAAACCTTTAAGACAATGCCTGACACATGGTAAGCATTATAATATGCTTATAACTGTAGTTATCAATGTTATCTTGATTTTACTAGCTAAAACTTTCAAAGTGAAGTTGAAGTTTACTCTTTTCTTGAGATTTTTTTTCATGCTTTTCTTTCATGTTTACATATTATGAAATATTTTAAAGGAAATGTGTGCTGGTTTGAATGTGAAAGGATATCTCCCATAGCATCAGGGTTTTAATTTTCCTGCTTAATTCTCTGGCAGCCTATTGGAGGGAGAATGTCACTGGTGGCTAATTTGTTTCCAGCCCAAAGGTGTGAGAGAGCAAATTTGAACTCTGGCTGTGCTTGCTTGAGGTGTTGGTTTGTGTCTGCTTTCTGCAGTTCTTCTTTCTGCTTCAGTATATGTATGTAAGTAGTTTCTTCTACTATTAATGGAACTTCCCTTGAATCTGTAAGCATTCAATAAATCCCTTCTTCCCATAAGCTGTGTTTGTTGAAGTAACATGGAGCTGGCTACAACAAAAGGATCTTTTATTTACAATTTACTGATATCTGTCATTAACAAGAAGCATTTATTATATACCATGTTATTGTTTAAGTGGTTTGATTTAGGTGTACCCCATAAACTTATGTGTTCTGAATACTTGGTCCACAGCTGATGGCAATCTGGGAATTAGAATGTGGTTGGAAATGTGTTGTTAGGGGTGGGCTTATGGGTGTTCTAGCCAGCTTCCCCTTGCCAGTGTTTGGCACACTCTTCCATTGCTGTTGGCCATTGGATGTTAGCCAGGAGGTATTGTCGAGCCTCTGTTTATGCCATCATGGACTTTTCCCTCAACTCTCTAAGCCAAAATGAACCCTTTCTTCTAGAAGCTGCTTTTGATCAGGTTCTTTGTGCCAGAAACAAGATAGCTGACTGCAAAAGATACTAAAAAAGGAATAAAAGAAGATAGCATATGCTGGAGAGACTGTCCATGCTGGAGAGACTGTCCATGCCTCTTGATTGGAGAAATGAATATTGTGAACATAGTTATACAACAGTGATCTTCAAATTCAATACAATTCCCATTAAGGTACCAATATTTTTTTCATAACTATAACCAACATTCCGGTAATTCACATGGAGTCACAAAAATCTTTTCACTGTCAAAGCAGTCCTAAGCAGGAAGAATACTGGTGGAGGTATCACAAAACATGACCTAAAATCATGTTATAGTGCCATAGTGGAAAAAGTCAGCAAGGTATGGCACAAAAATGGGCATCTAGACCAATAGAATAGAACAGAGAATCTCAAAATAAACCCAAACATCTAAACCCACCTAATTTCAACAAAGACATAAAATCATACACTGGAAATAAAAGATTGTCAATACAAAAATGGTGCTTGCAAAACTGGATATCCATCTGCAGACATATGAATATAGATTCATATCTTTCACTTCTGTAGTGAATTAAATTAAAAATTGATCAAATACCTTAATCTAAAACCATAAATGCTGAAATTGAGTGAGGAAAACAAAGGGGGTACATGTGTAGTGTATAGGTAAAAACTTTCTGAAAAGGACTCTGATAACACAGGAAATAATCCCAAAATTTACTAATGAGATTACATGAAATGTAAAGGTTTCTGGACCACAAAGGAAACTATCAGAAGAGATAAGAAAGCCTACAGAATAGGAGAAAATACACCTCAGACAAGGATTGTTTATCATGAATATATAAAGAAATGCAAAAATTAAAAATAAGAAAAAACTTTCAATCAATAAATAAACTAATGAAATGAAAAGTTGTGAAAAGAAGAAATACAAATTGTCATCAAATATTTTTTAAAAAGTGTGACATCTATAGCCATTAGGAAAATACAAATTAAAACCACTTTGAGATTCCATCTCACCCTAGTCAGAATAGGTAACATCAAGAAAAAAAAATGGCAAATACTAGTGAGGATGTGGGTGGGGAAGGGGGAGCTCTTATTCACTGTTAGGTTATATACTACTGCAGTAACAGTAAATCAGTGTGGAGATTTCTCAAAAAGCTAAAAACTGAAATATGATCCATCATATACCTTAAGGACTTTACCCTCTATTACAGACATACTTGTTCAGCCGTATTTATTGCTGCTGTATTCAAAATAGCTAGGAAATGGAATCAGCAGAGATGCCCATCAACTGAAGAATAGATAATGAAGATGTGGTAAACAATGCAATTCTATTCAGCTATAAAGAAAATTGTAACTCATTATGGACAATAAAAAATTATTAAGAAAAATGAAATTATGGAATTTTTAAGGTGATATGTTAGAAGAGATCATTCTAAGTCAGGTACTTCAGGCCCAGAAAGTCCAAAATTATATGATTTTTCTCATATGTGATTCCTAAGTTTGAATGTTTGTGTTTATAAGTAAGGGGATGTTAAAAGGTAAATAGGCCACAAGGCTAGATTGGAAATCATGAGAAGGGAAGAACAGTAGAGAAAAAGGAGAAGGAAAAAAGTTCACATAAGACATGAAAGTGGACAGAGACTCTGGGTAGGTAAAAAGGGATATTGGGGCAAGAGGGAAGAAGGGAACCAAAAAATGTATGAAAAATTGTCATAATGCAACTTAATTATTTGTTTGTATGCAGGCTCAAAATAATATTAAAATATAATTATAGCTCTTGAATGTATTCTTATATTCAGTTCACATTTGAATTTGTCTGAAAATGTCTACAACTGGTGTGTTGAAAAATGTCTCAAGGACATTGAATTTTCCTTAGACATTAGATATTTCAAAATTGATAACATTGTTCCAGCTACTTGAATTTTGTGATTATTTACTAGTTTTCATTTAGCTAGTTCTGTAATCTATTGTCTTTTTTATAAACCGGAAGTCCAATCTAAAGGCTTCAATATATTCTAGTTATAAACATCTGGATGAAGAGTATTGTTTATGTCACTGATGATCATCTGTGAATGTGAGAATGAGAGTGAGAATGAGGAATAACATATTTGTTAGAGAAAATACCTTTGAAGGATATAGGGGATAGACAGAAAGATTCTAGGATCCTACTGCAGATTTGACTTCTCTGAAGGGAAAGAAAGTGGAAAAGAGGGTTTCATAGGACATATAAGGGTAGTGAGGAAATCCTAGAGCAGTGTGCTCATTAGGAGAAGCTCATGGTGTGCTAAAATGGTCTGCCTTTTGTGTCTTTTCCATGCTCCAATATTGGTTGGAAGCATGGCTTCAGTGTGAACCTTGCATTAAATTCTGACAGTATGGCAGCTGAAGACCAGCACCTCACAATATTCCTCACAAGCATGTCTTTCTTGAAGGGAAATTTGAGTGACACACTCACTTCACTGCTGCACCCTACATGAGACAGTATATACTATCTGTTGTCCCACTAAAAACGTCAAAATTGCTGTAGCCTGGTTATGCTTTTATCTTTCTGAAGAGAAAGTAATCTGATGAGGGGGACATCACCACAAAAGAAAGCTTAGTTCCTAATCATTTTTTCATTTAATAGTTTTAGTAACTATGATTCTTGCCTAAATTGAGTCTTTCCTTAGATAGTGTCAAAAAGTGCTTTTCTAATTCTTCCCTCTCTCATTTTTGTGAAGTCATTTTGATATTGGTTATTTATTTATGATAAATATTATGAGATATATTATTAAATTTATGGAATAAAGATTGTATTTTAGATGTTTCTACCAAGTAATTTTAGAGGCATTTTAAATATACTATCTAAAATAGGATAATTTTCAGTTGTTAAATTTATGTATCATGTTTCAATCTTATTGATTGGTGACATTCTTTTTACTTTCTTTTCCCTCACTACCATGGCCAATCAGCCACCTAGTTATATTCATGAAAGTTCCTTGATAATTCTCAAATATAATCTCTCTTCCCTCCAAAAGCAAGACTATGTACAGGAGACCACTGAAGGCATCCATTCTTTACTTTGTCTTTTTCTTTACAACTCTGAAGTCTTTTAAATTCTTATGAGTGCCCTTTATTATTTCTTATTTCTACTATTGGAACAAATTACCAGTTTTTTTGGTTGGTCTTCTCTTTCCCTGTTGGTGAACTCTTAATTATACCATACAGGCAAATCTGGTCTTCTCGAAGACCCATCTTACTTACCTAGGCACTAGTTGAATACTTCCTTCTCTATATTTTTGCAAATGCTCATACCTATGTCTGAAATAGTGTCTATCCATGTTTTATCACAGGTTATTGGTGAATGTTTTTCCTGCTTAATTGGAAGGGCTATAAGGGTGCTCTTCATCTGTGTGTTCTTAGTGATTACCATAGATCTAGTGTAGCATTAACTGTTCAAAAAAGGGATAAATCATTTCTCAATAAAGATTATAGCTTAAGTCAATTTCTCTTAATTTGTTTTGCTCTCCTATCAAATCTTCTAAGTTTGTATTCAAACTTCATTTCAGGAACAGTAAAAACACAGTGTTTAAATATAAGGAATCTGCAGGCAAACTCCTGGGATTAAAATCTTATCTCAACCACTTGCTGAGACTGTGTCTGACTATAACTATCTAGGCCTTATTTATTAGCATCTGTGAATTGGTAATATGATTAATTCATGTAATTTCTTCACTATTAAATTATATTCAGGGAAGATTAGTTATCATTTCTAAAGACCATATTTCATTATATTATACCTTATTTAAATGTTTCTCTACCCCATCCACATCTACATTCCATGTTCCAGCTTCACTAATACAACTATTGCAAGCAATTATATATCTTTAGATATATTCAGTATGTTGAAGGCTAAAAACTTAAGTGACTTGCATATACCAAATCATTTGTTCACTTATTAATTAAACAGATATGATCACAGGCACATTTTGGATCAGAGATTGCATATTTCCTCTGCCCTTATGGAGATTGCATATGGAAAAATATATATGACAAAGGAAGAAATGCAGAAAGTAGTACTTATAAAAGTGTTGGGAGAGACACTGTTTTAGACATGGAGTTTGAGGAGAACCTCCTTGGAAAGTAATATTTGAGGTGAATATGGTGATAGTAATGGAGCAGGTCATGGATATTTGAGGAACAAGTGCAATGGTCTTGAGGAAGAAATAGG
This sequence comes from Zapus hudsonius, assembly GCA_004024765.1. Lineage (NCBI taxonomy): Eukaryota > Metazoa > Chordata > Mammalia > Rodentia > Dipodidae > Zapus > Zapus hudsonius. The sequence goes on from PVHP010033407.1 coordinate 9,233, forward strand.
CCTGCCTTATTCCTAGGACCACAAGTAGGCCAGGTATAAAGAGGTAGCAGCATTCAGGTCATATCTAATATAATTTTTGCTTCAAGAGAGCTAGACATCCATTGTTACTTTTTAGTGAAAAGATAATGTTAAAATTTAAAGTCAATAATGACACTTTTTGCAGAATAAAATATAGATTGATTTGTATATAGGCAGATATATGGAGTAGGAATGTATTCTAATGCTCCAAGTAAAAGACAAAGATGATTTTAAATGATATATTAATTGTAATGTTATAGATGGTATGAAATGGGACAGTTCTAAAAACATTTTGAATATAGCCCTACAGAACTGTTTTCCAGGTATGATAAAGGGAAAAGAGTCATGTATAGTTATTGATAAAATAATAACATATGCATACAGCATTAATATGTATCCAACTTCATTTTTCGTTTTTATTTACAAGAATTAGCTAAAATGCAGTTGAAAGAAAATGTGACAAACCAGTTTCTAAAGAGTTACTGAGACATTTGAGTATTCAATACTTTCTTATTGAAGCACAGATAGGGTGATTACTTTGTTCTTGCTATGTAGCTAGTAAGTAGTGAACCCATAAATGTAAACACTACACAATGATTTGATGCTCTATAAGCACAAAAGATATATGTAGGAGCTCAGCAGTTTCCCTGCACACACACACACGCACACACACACACAGAGAGAGAGAGAGAGAGAGAGAGAGAGAGAGAGAGAGAGAGAGAGAGAGAGAGAGAGAGAGCAGGAATGATGCTTAGAGGCATAAGGAATTACCTATTATCTTTCTCTTCTGCCAGGAGTTGGACTTCTCCAAAGATCCAGTAGTGTTTTACAGAGAGAAATAACAGATATCTTCTGTAAATGACACCATGAAAATAAAATAAAGCTTCTAGCTCATCCATATCTAAGTTTGCCTTTTTGCCTAAAATGTATAACACAATTTGTCAACTGAAATGAACTTAAAGGAGGATTTCATTGTTTGCTGGACTATCCCAACAACTAAACGTTTTTTTTATGATAAATGGGAAGATATTAATTGGGAAATATTGAAGGATCCAAGAAAGCTTTGAGGGAAGAAACCCTTGTGTAGGCATCAGTCTTAGATGGAATGTAAAAGTAGGGGCTTAAAGAATCCAGACAAACGTAACAAGAACTAAATCAGGCTATTGATCTGAGAGTCAGAAGGTAAGTGACCAAAAAAATCAGAACAACCTTCTTTCCTCATGCTTTACTGCCAAGGAAAGAGATGGTGGAAAAAAATGTGTTATGTGGTACAATAGTAGCCAAGAAGAAAGTGTTGCTATGTATAATAGCAGTGTACAGAGGATGGCTTAGTGGGTGAAGTGCTTGCTATGAAAGCATGAAGAACTCAGATTGGATCTTCAGCATCCATATAAAACTTGGGTGTGTTGGTACACCCATTACTGTAGGTGTGCCCAGCTTTACCTGGGTTCTCAGATTCTAACTCAAGTCAGCAGGCTTCTTAAACCACTGAACAATCTCCTCAGCCCAGATTATCCACTTTTAAGGGGAGAAAAAACAATCATCAGTCAAGAAGAGAGCACATGTCTTACCTAAAGTCATACAATTTGTCAACAACAAAGTTATTTTATAAACCCAATTTTCTGATGCCTTTGGGGGAAGAATGGGTTCTGCCACCAAGAATTGTAACTAAAGGCTATGTGGTAATAAGAAAGTGAGATAACAGAACATATATTTCTGAATTCTGATGAACTAAAATGCTGAAATAAACATAATCTACTGGGGAATCTGCCCACTAGACCTCTGACCTGATCTACAAGGGTATAGTCAATGTAACTAGCTACCAAGCTCATTTTGAAACATGGGAAAACTCATGATAACATCTTAAATTCAAACAATAAATTCCTATTAATTGAGTTGCCTGCATCTATGACACCCAAGGCATATTTAACATAGTAATTATCTATCCAACACAAACATAGCCAATCATGCATTAAATGTTTTTCTAGAAATAATAGTGAAATTACTATGTATCAATATATTTGAGGGAGTAAATACTTGAGAAAGCTAAAGCTTTATACACTGCTAGTCTTTAATATATTTATATATGGCTAGCATTTTATCTGCTCAACTCTGGAGAACATGTTGGACTTGATTTTTTTCACTCAACGTAAATTGTGATTAAGTTAATTTAATAGCTCCTAATGATAAGAAGATATCACTAATACTCATATAACAGAAATCTGAGCTTCACTGAGATTGTGATCATGGTAACAAAGTAAAATTCTACTAAATCAGGACATTAAAATGCAGACATCATGCTGTTTGTGAACTCACAGGTTTCACTAACCTGACTATTGAAACAATCTGGCTTGTCATAGAGGTAATTGGTAATTCAAGTAAAACAAAATGAAACAAAACAAAATTTAATTAAAATAATTGATGTTACAGAATTGATGTCATTTCTGTCCTTCTGTTATGGAAATTGGCAAACAATGATCATTTCAAAAGTACAATTTATCTTGATACATAAAAAAATTTGACCTCAAAACAAATTAATAGTCAAATATATGAATAAGCTTTAAGTTTCATAAAATAAGCAATGCATAACAGACAACAAAATTCTTTTGGCTTATTTCCATTAGTTATGTTGATAAAATTTTTGTCAGTTAGAACACATTATATTTAAGAACATGCATGTATTAGGAAAATGGGGCAAGCAAGGCCAAACTGCAGAGGCTGATGATCCAATATTTGTCAATAAACACAACTCAAATATTATGTCACCTCATTATTTTACTGTAAACCAAAGATTAGGCAATGTATAAGATTTGCAAAAGGTCATGGCTAGCATTCCACAGGCCAAGCACCATGTTTTCTTCCTGATTCTTACACAAGTAAGAAGCTAAGCATGATAATATTGGCAAAATGAGATTGCTTTTTTCATACCTTACAGGCTACCAAAGCCATCATGGAAGATAGTCCTGTGTGCTCACTACCTTTTATATTTCTTAAATTTATCTTATATTTCTTTAGGCTTATTGATAAGAGAGGAGTCCTTTAGCATTCAGGGGGGTCTATGTTTTACTGAATAAGAATGTTCTTGAAGGGCCCATAATATACTCACTTGCTCTCTTTCTTGCTGTGCCTGAGGGCCTTTGAATGTTCTATGTAGCTGTCTAGTTCATGGCCTTTGTGATAAAGGGAAGAGAGTCACAGATATCTTCTGAAATAGTTAACAACAGCCATCATTTATTGAACATTTTTTCCAGAACCAAATACTATGTTAAATACTTTAATATTTAATAGTCTTATAATACCTGGAACAAAGAAGTATCTGATTATGAGTATTAATATTGCCCAGGCAGAGAATTCCTGCTTTTGGCTTAATGAAGCACCTTTATACTACAGATTCCATTGTTTCACCTACACATTTTCATTCTATAGGTCGAATGTGTGCATATTTGGCCAGCATGCCTAGTGATTATAATGGAGGAATACCTGGACCAAACATTGATAATTTTTGCTTTATTTCTGTAGTTTTCACTCTGTGCTCACTGGGACAGGCATGGGGGGCAGGGAAAGGGCTGTAATTAAATAAAGATTCATTTCAAAAAATTTTGAGCACTTTATAATCTGTAAGACCAGTACATCTGGTTTCAATTGAATCCAGGCTACCTAAAAATTAAAATCTAATTGTAAGTAATAATAGAATTAATGTGCTGTTGATAGAAGTTAAATGAGGAAGGTGTAAACAGAGCTTCCAAGAAATGGTCTCTGGACTAACCTAACAATGAATTAAAACAGGATGCTATTTGAGCTCAAAAGGAAATGAGACAAAAACACAATTTCCTGACAGATAACACCAGGCATCACAACACAGGCTTTGAGATCAGACAAACGTTCCTTACAATACTGGAACCTCCATTTATTATCTCAACAATCTTGGACAGAAAACCACTCACAGCCCTAGTACTTTTTTGTGCTGAGAGAAAAGTAACATTGCCAACAAGAATTTATTGTGAAGGGTTAACAATGATACATTCACTACATCCCCAACCAATTCATTTTCACTTATATTTACTTCCTAAATTGAAAACAAATTCTCATAATTTCCATAGGTCATCTTGACCTTCTTTATGAATTGATAGTTGATGTACTATTTTCACTATTATAATTATTCTACTATTTGTAGCAGCATTTCAACTGAACAGTTTCTAATAATTTGAGAAGATTTCAGTAGAAACTTCATCATATTGAAACTTCAGAGAGTCATTTTGATGCGAGCTACTCATTCACAAAACACATAAAGACATTTCTTCCAACAAGAAGTTTAGAAATGTAAAGTGACTTTCCCTTATAGTGTATTATCATAGTTTTTATAATGTTATACAACATTTACCAAGACAATAATTTGCAATGATATAGATGTCAACATCTAGAAAGAGCCTTCTTGTTGACTCTTCACATGGCAGAATTCAGAAAGGCAAGAGAAGATCAAATCTCTCCATCAAACACCTTTATATGGGCTTTTATTAGTGACAGACTATTTTATGCTATTTTTCTTTTTGTGGTGGTGGGAAGTGAAACCAGGACCATGAACATGCTAGGCAAGTACTCTACAACTGAGCTACAGCACTACCTCTCTAATAGTCACTTAAAGGCACCATTTTTTTAAATACTGTCACTTTGGCAATGTCTGAATTGTGGAGAAAGTACTTTTAAGCCAGAGCTGCTAGCACATGTCTTTAATCTCAGGACTTGGGAGGCAGAGTTAGGACGATCTCAATGAGTTCCAGGCTACCCCGAGACTACATAGTGAATTCCAGGTCAGCCTGGGCTACAGCAAGACCCTACCTCAAAAGCACAAAACAACCAAAAAATTGATGAAACTATCCATTTTATATTGTGGGCAACAGAATACATGTGGATACACATGATATGAATCCAGGTAAATGAAAATAAGCAGTTAACATCAAGATAATGATGAACCTAGCAGTTCTGTTTTAAGTGTCCTGTCAATAGCCTCCCTACAATGCTTAATTTTCCAAGAGTAAGAGTTCTATGGTACCAATTCATTTTTTATTTAGTTTTGTGTATATCTTGCCCTGCCCTCCCACTCCCCCCAACCCTTCCATCTCTATTATCTGTCTCTCAAATTGCATGTCAAATTTGCTTACTATTCAAATTGAACCTCATTAGGAACTGCAGGTGTGGGAGTCTATGTGGCTTTTGTCTTTCTACTCTTGTGTGAGTTCCCTGAGTATGACCTGTTCCAAGTCCAGCCCCTTAAGGTTCTGGCATTACAGATATGCACCATAATATCCAGGCTTACTTTTATCTTCTTAAAGGTCAAACTTCTCCATCTAAGTCCCATGTCTATGTAAGCTTGATTATGACACATTGAAATGGTATGTGCAACCTCTTTTATTATATTATATTACCTTTTTATAAGGGAAGCAGCTCACCTCTTTCCCAGTAGAATATCCTTGAATATCTATTCTGTATTCTTTTCTTTTTCTTTTTTTTTAATCTTTATTTTCCAAAATTAGATACATTGTATGGGCAAACTTTGTGTTGGTATCCCCATTTCCCTCCTCCCTCTCCCCAATCCACTGGCTATCGTCCTCAGTGGACATACTGGATCAGTCTCAGGGGTAAGGGGTTATGGATAGCACAGGAGGCAGCCAGTTCCCCCCCCCTTTTGTGTGCTGTTGTTGAGGGGGGCAATGTCTCTGGATAGTCTCCCTCACTATGGCTCTTACATTCTTCGTGCCCCCTCTTCCACTCAGTTCCCTGAGTAATGGTGGGTGAGTTTTAAGTCTCCTTTATTGTTGAGATCTTAAGTATCTCTGTGCTTCTACTGTAAGTTGTGTTGGAAATCGTTGGTATCTGTCTCACTGTGTTGACTGATTAGCTGTGGTTATAGGTCTGTTGCTTATCCCTCCACTCTCTCAAAGGTTTCATTTTGGGCCTACAAGTTAGGCCTGGGGTGGTTCATCTCTTGATGGGATGTCCACTATCTGCCTGTGGCTCCTTGGTGGAGTTGGAAAGACCACGGCTCTCTCACTGCCTTCTGACACAAGAATCTCCATCAGAGAGTGAGATCAGTATAGGTTAAATGAGATATACATTTCTATTTTGGCAAGATTGTATTGAGACTAGCCTCTTTGTAGTTTCTGGTAATGGGGATTTCTGTTTGGAGCCCAAGTTTTTGGCTCCCATAGGATTTTGCCCTGAGTCCCAATTCTAGTTAAGGGTTTCTTGTCACTGAGTGGATTTCTTGACCAATTTAAATGCTGTTTATTGCCCCCTCCCCAAGTTTTGTCATCTCTGTTGCACAAGTGATCACTTCTTGGCTCACTGAGCTCTCCCAGAACAAAGAATGTTCAGACTTCTGAATGGCAATAGTCTACATTTTATATTGGTGGTCTTTGCTTTATCTGAATATCATTGACCAATTTGTCCTGGTAGCCTATGCCGCCCCTTACAGCACTGTACTTGCTACCATTTTGGTACTGGATACCATTCTGGATCTTGCAGGGTCTCTCAGTGTTGTTCAGTGTCTTTCTGTGGTTTTTTCAGCAGTAGGATCTTACCTTTGGCTTGGTATGGGTATTCAAGAGCTTTGACTGAATCCTGTCGTGTTTTGGGGACCTGGTAGGTCTCGTTGATCAACAGCTCAGTGCGGGAAGGATCCAATGACTGGGACAAGGAGTTGCAGGTCTGATTAAATTTTAATGGGGTTAGGCTTCCTCCCATTCTATTCATGGTCCCTCTTACCAGACAATACCCACTTCTTCCTCAAGAGATTACTGTATGAAGTAAGGATTTTATGATTTCGCTTCATTATTGGTTTAGCTCATTGTATAAGATCCCGCCATCCTTCCCCCTACCCCCTATTCCTACCACCTCTTTCAATCTCTCATTTCCCCTGAAAGGTAACATTAGTGTTAAAGTTTATCCTTTATAGTAACTGCATATGAGGGAGAATATGCAGCGTTTGACTCTCTGTTCTTTTGTGAGTTCACTAAGTAAGATCTGCTCCAAGTCAGTCCACTTTTCTCTAAATTTCATTATGTCATTTTTTCCTTTCTGGTAAGTAGAATTCCATTGTGTAAATGTACCACAACTTTGATACCCATTCATCCAGGGGTGGGCATTTGGGTCAATTCCAACTCTTGGCTATTATGAATTGAGCTGCAATAAACTTGTCTCTGTGCTGAGTGATGGGATTTTTTAAATATTTGTACAGTATAAGAAATATACACTGGAATATAGGGAACATACCTTAGTCTTTTACTGCATTTAGAAAAATCACATTGAGATCCATCACAGTGATATTTACTCTATGGAATTTTGGAGGACTTCACATAAAGATTAAGAATGTGATGGAGAAAATGGTAACAAAGCAGATGAAATTTAATAGGTGCCTTGTTGTGTGTTCAAATTTCCAATAACAAAAAAGATATGAGCAAACATTTATTCTTCCAAGATTGGGCACTAAAAACAGACAAAGAAGCAATTTTACCCAAATCTTGCTTCATGAGCCAGTGAGTTTCTTGAGGTTAATTAGAGAAGATGGATGAGGGGATATGGATGACTCAAAAGCAGCTGCAACTCTGAATTGATCACCTCAGCATGTGAGACACAATCACCTCAGCATGAGTGACAATTTATGAAAGCTACCATCCCACAGGTACCTGTACAACTGACAGACAGCTCTGCTCTTGGGAAAAGTCTCCCCTCCTCACCGGTTTTTCACTGCTGGTATAATCCTGGGGAGAGACCCTATGCATCTTGTAAGCTTCAAGAACTTTCCCAGACTTGGGAGTTTTATTTCCTTTCCATGAACATTCATGGGCCCTCTTGAGGATGAAATATGGAATTTCAGAGGAAATTGTTATACAACCAATGATAGTAGTGTATGTTAAGAATACAACAAAACATTAGAAAATATCATTCCAGAGAGGGCAGAGCAAGATGGTGGAAGAGTAACAGCGTCGCCAGGACTCTCTCCTTAAAGGTTTGATTTTCCAGCTGGGATCCAAACCTCAGACACCAGCTGGACCTGACCCCAAGCCCACCCTCTCCCCAGCTCCTATACCAGCACAGACAGGGTTCCCGAGTGGCTCTCTGCTCCGCAGAGGAATGGATAGCCGACCACTCCCCCACCCCAAGCTCCCACCATTGTCTCCTCCAAGTCTGCGCCGCTGGCTGAGCACCTTTCCCTCAAGGGGCCTCTTCCCTTCAGCATCCGATACTCTGGGACACTTCTCTCCATGACCCTCCATATACAAAGGCAGACGTGATCCTTGGGCAAACTTACCTAGATTGGTTCCTGGGCCAGACTTCAGGCAGATACCTGGGAATCTCGGCAGAGGCCCGTTCAGATAGGTATCTGCCAGGAGGGCACAGGCTGTCTCAGCAAGTACCAGGGATCATGTACCACTGCCAGGTGGGAAGACACTGAGAACTAGTTTGCGGGGCTGGAGCTGTTTCGATTGCAGCATATCAATCGGGGACAGGATCCTATGAGGTGTCTCTAAGAATAAACAGTCACATACAGAGAGATCCAGATGGGTAAAGATCTAAGCCTGTCTGGGGACAGAACACCCAAACAGGAAAGACCTCTGATTAAGATCAAACCTGGTGATCATTACACTGGAAGAAAAGTGGGCTGAATAGCACTCCTCAGGGTGCCTGAGTCCCACTCCCCTACCTGGACATGGGCAGAAACCAATGAAAGAAACCCACAGAAATTAAAGATGCATCTCCCCAACTCAGGGCCTCTAGTCCCATTAAGGAACAGGAAAGTGACAGGAAGTGGAGACAACAAAAATACAATCCCAAAGAGAGAATAATATGACTCCTGACCACAACTGCAATGCAAATATGAAGCAGTTAATGGCTAATACAGAAAATATGAAAAAAGACATGAATGATATGAAATTCACCAACTCAAGCAAAGACTCCAGACTGAATTTAATGGAGAGAAATATAAATGATTTCAGAAACACATTAAGTGAATTGAAGATTAATCAACTAAGAGAGGAGCTAGACAATCAATTGATTAATTTTGATGAGGACTTAAGAAAACTTAAAAATGATTTTCAGGAATCCCTAGCAAAAACAAAAATAGACTGAAATTGGATCTCACTAAAGAATTGGAGTCTACAAACAAAATTATAGCAGAAATAAAAAATGAAATGGGGTTGTTAAAAACCTCCCTAGAATCAATCTGTCCCAGAATTGACAATCTGGAGGACAGACTATCAGACGTTGAGGTCAAGACAGAAGGAATTAATAAGGATGTCATAAGATTTAAAGAATTCAATAAATCAAGTAAGCATAATTTAAGGGCTCTATTGGAGGCCTGATATTAGAATATTAGAATCATGGGGATCCCAGAAGGAAAAGAAGCCCAGAATAAGGGCATAAGAAATATTTTCAAAAGAATTATTCAACAAAATTTTCCTATCTAACAAGAGAAAGCCCACTCAACTTTTAAGGTGCGCAGAGAACTCCAAACAGACAGGACATGAAGAGGAATTCTCCTAGACACATTGTAATTAACATGCATAACATAGAAAGCAAATGGAAAATACTCAAAGCTGCTAGAGGAAAGCAAACTGTAACTTATAAAGGAAAAGCCATCAGACTTACCTCAAACTTCTCATTAGAAACAGTGAAAGCCAGAAGGACTTGGAATAATGCTTTTCAGGGGCTAAAGAAGTATGGCTTTCAACCTAGACTACTCTACCCAGCAAAGCTATCCCTCATAATAGATGGAGAATTGAAATTGTTCAATGAAGTAAACCAGCTCTACGACTATATGAAAAGAGAGCCAATATTTCAGAAGATCCTACAGGAGATATCCCACACAGAAGAAACAAAATATCTACCTCAGACAAGTACCAGAGATCAGGCACAACAATCATAGTCAGTGTGCTAATAACAGCAGAACAGATGACAACTCCCATAAACCCTTCATCATGGCAGGGTTTAAAGCAAACCTCACAGTTATATCACTGAATATAAATGGACTTAACTCCCCTATAAAAAGACATAGACTTGCAGGGTGGATCAGAAAACTGGACCCTTCCATCTCCTGCCTTCAGGAAACGCACTTTACCTCTAAAGACAACAATCTTCTTAGAGCAGATGGATGGAAAACAGTTTATCAGGCATGTGGAAGTAAAAAGCAAGCGGATGTGGCTACATTAATTTCTGACAAAATAGACTTTACACCAAAATTAATTAAAAAGTTTAATGATGGTCACTTCTTACGCAATAAAGGAATGATCCAGCAGGAAGATATCACCATCATTAACATCCTGCCGTCTGCCGCGCACCTCCCCCATTGCTTTTTTTTTTCTTTTTCTCTATCACCAGGACAGGGGCTCCTTCGTAGCCCCTCCCCCCACCCTCCAGCGCGTCTGCCATGACCCTCCCCCATCG
>PVHP010033408.1:0-18836 GCA_004024765.1 Zapus hudsonius
TCTTTCTCTCTCTCCTCTCTCTCTCTCTCTCTCTCTCTCTCTCTCTCTCTCTCTCTCTCTCTCTCTCTCTCTCTCTCTCTCTCTTGACTTACTGTGAAAGGGAGCCAGCCTCTTTTGCCATTATGGAACTACCCCTGTATCTGTAGCTTAAATAAATCCCTTCCTCCCATAACTGTTCCTGGTTTGAAGGTTCATCCCAGCTGTCTATTATGGAAGCCCTTGATTCATCTCTAAGAATTAACACACACACACACACACACACACACACACACACACACACACACACACACACACACATAAATAAGAATAAAAGGTTTGCCTTAAAAAACCCCTCTAGATCCATTCATCTTCTATCCCTCATCTTGGAGTGTTGGAATTGCCACCATCTTTAATATTTATTCTCTTTTTTTCAAGTTACTTGCCTATTTTACTTAGTAGGCTTAATATTTCTCATATTGTCCATTTTATACATTATTTATTGATTCTGCACTGAGATAGATGAAGCTATAGTTCAATGCATTGCTTCCTCCAATCCTGCTATCATAGTAACATCATTCTTTAGGTTAAATCAATAATTAATGGTTACATTCCTATAACTATGCACCATGGATTACGATAGAGCAAAACAGGATACTAGGAATCTTTCTCCATTCCTGTCAAGCCATTTACTCCCCTAAAATTTCAGGTTGTTTCTTATCTTTTGCTTTACTGTTTGCTTTTTTCGTTTTCTCTAAATCTTTCAAGTTCTCGGTTCATGGAGTCATGGGAGTTGAAGCCATCACCTCACATAGCCTGTCAACAACCAACAACTCACTCAGTAGTTTCTGTCATAGTGCTGACTCTGCCATGTTTCTGTCACCTTCCAACTTTGTTATCTAGAAGGGGGGTTAATAACACTTGGTTCTATCACTAGGTTTTGTGTGTTTTCAGGGTACTCATGTTCTTCCCTACCCCTCCTGGCCCAATTCAGGCTCATTTATTTCTTTGGCCAAAGTTCAGGATCAAGCAGGCAGCCAAAGCATACAAGGTTAAAGTCAGGCAGACTCACATTTAAAATCTAAATCTTCCATTTACCATGGGATCTCATGCCATGATAATAAAATCTTGGTCCTTCATTTGACACTGTACATTAAGGAAGGAATATAAAAGAGAGCTCTTCAAGAAATATTCCTTTCCTTACTGAACTCACATCATGTCCCTGGGTGCTGGTTAGTCTAAGCTTCTTCTGCCTCTGTTTGTGTGGAAGGGCAGCACACATGCCACAGCACACCTGTGGAGATCAAAGGACAACCTCAGGTGTCAGGGCTCACCTTCCCCCTAGTTTGAGAAAGGGTCTCTTGTTCACTATTGTGTACACCAGGCTAATTGGCCTGTGAGCTTCCAGGGATCACACTGTTTCTGTCTTCCACCTCAGTGTAAGAATACTGGGACTATAGACACATGGGTACATCTGGTGTTGTATGGGCTCTGGGGAGCTGAATTCAGGTCCTTACACTTGTATAGTGAGCACTTTACCCAACAAGTCATCTCCCAGTATCTAGCACTTTTTACATTTTTTTCCTTAAATCATAATTCTGATGCTATATGCTTCTTTTTAACTTTTTATTGATAGCTTCCATAATTATAGACCATAAACCATTATGACTCCCTCCCCACCCTCCCCTATATCTCTTCCTGCTCTCAATTAGTCTGTTTTGTTTTGATGTCATCATCTTTTCCTCCCATTATGTGTAGGTATATGAGGCACTGCAAAGTCATGAAAATCAAGGTCATTTTGTGTCTTGAAGTTTGCATTGTAAGCAGTCCTACTCTTCCTTTGGCTCTTACAATCTTTCCACCAACTCTTCTGCAATAGACTCTGAGTGTGATAGAGATGTCCCAGTGCTGAATACTCCACTGTCATTTCTTCTCAGCACTGTGGTGTCTTTTGCATTATCCCAGTGGTCTCCGCCATCTGAAAAAGAGAAGCTTCTCTAGACAAGAGTGAGAATAGCTTTATCATATGGGAATGCTCATTTTTTAAGTGCTTGTTTGGGAGTTTAGCCAGACAATAGCAGGTGTTACCCCACACCTCCTTCATGTACAGGCACCCTACTCCATCCAGCTCCTCACATGCTATGCCCATGCCAGAACATCACTGTTAAGCATGGCAGTCTCCTGGGACGCTCTGTGAAGAAACTGATCAGCTATGACTGTTCTCTGGGCAGGGCAGTAGGGCACGTGCCATCAAGCACACGCAGTCCCACAGGCTGAGCTTTAACGAGCCTGCTCCACTATATTATTCATTAACTACCAGAGCCGTTCCACAGCAAGTTCACTTTTCAGCTCCAGAGGGTGAATTGTAGCTTCCTACAGAGCAGTTCTGAGTTCTTTATCAAGCAGTAAGGCGCCTCTTCTTAACCTGTCTCACGGGTCTTCTGAAAGAATTAAATGACAAGGTGAGTTCAGGAACCTGGGTATTTGCATCTCTGGAGAAGTATATCAAACAACTATAATGACAAGCAATTTGATAGGCATATTCATATACTCCCCACCCCCACACCCACCCCCTGGAACATGGCGGATCTGGCATCTAGGGATTAGATTAATACAGCCAGGGAAGACAGCCTCACAAATATTTTAAAGCCTCCCTGTCTATGATCAGTCAGGGGCAGGAACTGCTGCTCAAGGTACCAAGTTCAGTTATCATTGGGGAAATGTGGGCTTTCACCACATCATGTCCTGTCCCCATTTGGGATGTTGCAGTCAGCTGTCCTTCTTCTTCTTCTTTCTTTTCACCTTAAGGCCATGGTCTCCATTTGGATCATCTCTGAAAGAAAACCGCAAGTTGATTTCTCTGTAGTATTTCATTAACCTATGCTATTTGCCTTTTAAATGGAGTTTTCAGTAGAACTTTGTTCTTTCTGTCAGTTTTCTGTACTAATTCCCATGGAGATATCCTGAGTGCTCATTTCTCTACTATGGGCCTAACTCTTTACCTCATGTCTTCCTTGTTACCTCTGTCTTCCTGCTCTCTGCTATGTCCCCAAACCATCTATCTGCTCTCTGAACTGTTGTAGAAAGAACCGTCCACATAAGAAGCCATCAAACCATGTTTGATGATGAGGAGAGAGCTAGAAAAAAAAAGATTTAAGAAGTCCTCTTGCTATGGAATACCCTATATTCCCATCTGTTCTATGTTCCCTCCTTGGTGGTCCCAGCTTTGCCAGCGGGAAGCAAACAAATAGTAGGAAGGTTTTTGTAAGATTGGGGATGAAGACAGACCAGAGCACAGGTTGAAAAGATCCAATTATCAGGAGACCGGGAGCTCTTGCAAGGACCGAGACCCAGAGATGGCGAAAGGGACAGACAATGGCCTGAGTTAAGGCTGTTGGGAAGTATTACATCATGTGAATGGTATCAAAAATAGGATTCATTTGCTCTGGGAAGGATGTGAAATTGTCATGAAATCCTCATTGATGAAATCAGCAGGATGCTAAGAGCGTCCCACTGATGGGAGGCCTGTAAGACAGCGAGGTAAAGAGACGTTCGGTGTGCCAGCTGGTGGGCATTTCCTCTTGTCCTGGAGGAGTAGCAATGGATGAAAACACTGACTTAAAAATTACATTTTTTAACTCAATTATATAAGAGTGGTACTTTGTGATGCTTCTCACGTCTTATGGGTTTTAAATGGAAATATTCAGGTGACTTTTCCTTAGTGTCCATTCAATTCACATTATCCTGAGTTTGTCAGACTGTGGTGGTACCAGCAGCTGAGACTTTATTTTCTCCTGGACAGCAGTCAGTGGAGCAGGAAACACAAACACAGGTCCCAGTTTGAGGACTGAGGTATAGAAGGTCCTGGGCCAAGATGCATTGTTTCTTTTTGTTTTAACTTTTACTGATAGCTTCCATAATTATAGACCATAAATCATTATGATTCCTTCCCCCTTCCATCCTCTCTCAAATCTCTCCCCCCCCTCAATTAGTCTCTGGTTTGTTTCAGCGTTGTGATGTTTAGGTTTTGTTGTCAACTTGGATCTTTTTAATTATCTTGGGTGGGTCTCTGAGGATGTTTACAGCCTCTCAGCAAAGGGCAAGAAATAAAGAAGCTCAAAGAAGCTGGAAGTAAATATCCTTTCCTGTGTGGGCCATGTAGGAAGGAAATTCCAAAGACTCAGGAAGCCATTAAGTCTGGGATAGGGTTGCAAGACCCCACCCTAAGCCTATATAAAAGAGAAATTCTCTTTGGCCCTCCTGCCTGTTCCCTGTGTGTATGGTGTAGGTGATGGGTTTTTCTCTCTGCTCAGACCTGTAAAAGAGGGCCAGCCTCTTTTGTTGTTATGGAACTTCCCCTCAATCTGTAGTTTCAAAAATACTTTCCTCCCCCAAATTGTGCCTGGTTTGAAGATTCATCCCAGCAGCATGTGGCTGACTACAACAGGTGTCATCATCTTTTCCTCCCATTATGTGTAGGTATTATCAGGCACTGCGAAATCATGAATATCAAGGCCATTTTGTGTCTGGAAGTTTGTGTTGTGAGCAGTCCTATGCTTCCTTTGGGCTGTTTCTTTTATAAAATGCTACAGAACAGACCCCACAACAAACACAGAAATGCCATTGCATGAAAACAAGCTGTGACTCCACATGCATCTCCTTCTGCTTGGCCTGACCAACACTTACTTACTTTCTATTTATTCCTCAGGGCCACCACCTTTATAAACTCTTTTTTGACCCTCCAGGTGTCCTATCTACTTTACTCTATGTGCCCACAACTGTGTAAACATCCTGTAAAAATTACCATAGTCACCGTGGCACATTTTCAATAATTGGCAAATCTGCATTCCAATTACATTTTTATTTCTGTGAGATCAGTATTTGCCAGTTGCCTTTATCCTTCTCCAGCAGCAAAGACAGAGAGGAGGGGGCTTACAGGCTACCTATAGGAAACACGATGGAAAGGAACAGCCCCAAATACTGTAACAATCTATAGCTACAAGGCCCTATCCAGTGCTCCCTACTCAGAAATCTCACTCTAAGTTAACTGATGAGGCAGTGAATGCACTTGTAATGTACAGACAGAGAAATCTACCATGGATCTCAGATTCTTGTCAATGTGTTAAATGTCTGCTGGGTAAAGGTTAAGAGCTCTGGCTTTAAAGTCATATAAAGGAATTTGCTTGCTGTGAGGCCTCTGGAAAGCCAAGGCATCTCAAAGCTTATCTGCCTTCTGTGGCAGGGGGATGGCCATGGGCTAATCATTCCTATGGCTCCCACTTCATGGGAAAATTAACCAAATAACCACAATCCTCAATACTCAATAAATTACTACTGCTACTGTTGCTATTGTCATTATTTTCATTGTCACTTGATTTGCACAATGAGGAAATACTGTCCTGGAGCAGGCCCTGGAAATATCAAACAAGAGTAACAGTCACCATCCATGGGTTATGAAGATCAGAAAGTCTTGTATAAATATAAAACAAAGGCAAAGCGTAAATGCAACGTTGCCACATGGTTGTGAAGCATGGGGATGCCTACACGTCTGTGAAGTCTGCATGTGTCTCCTCATTTGTAACATGTGAAAGAGAGTAAGGCAGAGAAGGTGAATAGGCTTCATTTTATTGTGCAACATGTAACATAGAACAAATGACCTTCTGGATTGTAACGGGGAAGTTTTGGCACAGCCATATCTGTGTTTTTACCACTGCTTTTCCCCACCAAGTTCGTGTCCTCTAATGCAAAAGAATTATACACAGGGACAGAAGTATGTACTTCTTATCACATTTATTCTAGATTAATAAGTTAAGGGAAGGGGGAATTGGATAGGAAAGCCACCCAGTCACCATGTGGTCTGTGAGGTTCATAAAATCATATTATTAAAGGGAACATGGGGAGTTACAGAGTTCTCCAGCCACCAGTGTGGGGAGAAAAACGTAGAGTTTAACAGAACTTATGTTGTTTAGCTAAACAAGCAGAAGTGGAAAGATCATGAGAAGACAAGATTCAGGTGGAAGAGAAATCCAGCCCTCACCACAGGGTGTGGTGGGGGGGGCTAGGGAGACCTTACTGGTCCCTGACGTCAGAGGTCCCATTTGTCAGCCTGCCATGTCGGGAAGAGAGTACTAAGACAAAGGTCCTTGGGAATTAAAGTTCCCTCAGGTGAGTCAGAGAGACAGCTGATTGGTTCATACCTGACCAGTCAGTTTTAGTTCCTAGGTTGTAGCACTAGCTAGAAACCTCCCACTCAAGGGGGGGGGGGGTGTCTCTGCAGACACCTGACCTGTCACAGGATGGTATGGCTTGAGCTGTAACCACCCACCAACATTTTTGTTAAAACTCTAACCCTCAGTGCAATCATATCAGAACAGAGTCTTCAAGCAGGTAATTAAGGGTAAGTGAGATCACAAGGATGATTCCATGAGCCAACAGGACTATGTCCGTATAATAACAGAAGAGACAAGAGAAGCACTCACAGAAGAAGGCATGGAAGGACACAGCTAGATGATCCTAAGGGCACCGGAAAACAAGAGGTCTCACCAGAAATCATCCTGCCAGCACCCTGTTCTTGGATCTCCAGGCTCCAGAACCATGAGAAAATAAATTTACGATGTTGAAGTCACTCGTCTAGTATTTTGCTATATCAGCCCTACCAAAATAACAAACTGAAGAAACTGTATTCTGTTTCTCACAAAATAATTCTTTATCTGGAAACAGGGCTTTGAGAACAACAGAGTCCGATCCGCTATTCCTAGTGATGTCATCATTTTCTGTGCATGCATAAGTCTTTCACGACGACAGAACTGATGCCAGAGCCTTCATATCAAAGTCCACAATGTTTGCCTGGGAGCAAACACTTATGCCTGATGCCTTTTGTCTGGTAAAGGAACCTCCAAGCATCTATGAAGCACAAATGTGCAGCCGTGGCTCAGATGGAAAAGAGTCAACCTTTTTCATCTGCATCCTTCCTGAGAGCACAGTCACCTCGTAGGAAGCACTGGGCTGAATGCCTCATCAGAAATCAACGATTATCATGCACTTGGACAGGGGAAACATAAAGGTAAAACACCACTTGAGGATAAATTTCAGTAACGCCACAGAAAACTCAATATTATCAGGAGCCTGCACAGGAATATTAAATTTGCTAATGAAGTCTTCATCATCTTCCTGATGCTACATTTGAACAATCCACAGGCGTACTTTGGTTTGTATCTTTTTTTTCGAATAGGACCAGTTTTTTGCTTTCTCTCTAACCTTCATAAAAAGCATCTGTTTGGGATTTTGCATGTTCCCAGGGCTGGAGCTTGGGTCTGGAATTAGCTGATGCATGGAAAGGATTACAGTGCACCTGTACCTCCGCCACCGACCCACCAAGCTGTTGAGGTCACTGCTGACTGTGCTGATGATAGAAGAAGGGAAGTCAGATTCTACTTTACTTCAGGCCCAAGGGAAAGAAGTTAAGAAGAAATAGGATCTTACTGCCTGTGTCTTAGTCAGGGTTCTCTAGAGGAAACAGAGTTGATAGAATGGATTATAGTAAAAGGGAATTTATTGGGGTAGCTTACAACAGTCCAACAACAGCAATATGCAGGCCCACAGGTGAAGAAACCAGTAGCTGTTCAGTCCACGTGGCTGGATGTCTCAGCAGTCCCAATCCAGCCCGGAAGGCCTGATGGCTCCTGGGGAGTGGAGGCTGACAGTCCACCATGTGAGGCTGAGGAAACTGGGTTCCAATGTCCAGGAAGGGTAGGAGAGCAGGATGCGAGAGCAAGTCATGAACCAGCATCAGCAGCCAAGGGAAGGAAGGAAGAAAAGGGCTTCCCCCCCCCCCCAAGCTTTCTTGTATCCAGTCTCTTCTGGAAGGCCCACCCACTTGGGGGAAGGGCAACTCATAAGGAGGAGGAACCTCCTTTTGTCAATCCTTTCTTATGCAGGCAAACTCAGAGACCTGCCCAAGATTACTGTAGATTATTAAACAAGGCAAGTTGAAAATAAATTTAACCATCACAACCTGCTTATTTCCTCTTCTTTAAATAATGGAAAACTCTCTTTTTCCAAAGCTTTGAGTTTCTATCTGCCTGGGGAAATATGAGTCTTTAATATGAGTCACACATTTATAATACTGTATTTTTATAACTAAATAGACCTGAATGGCATTTTATATATTGCCTACTTTTAGCTTATATAGAACTTGAGAGTTTTTTTTTTTTCATTTTCAACAATGAAACAAAACCACTGATTTTTGATTCCTGAGTACTTGACAAAGGAGGAGGAAAGAAATTAGACATTCATTTTTCCAAAAAAAAGACTTCCACCACCCCCTCTTTGGGGCCCTTGTTACCAAACAATGCCCCCAGCTACCTCAGGAACTTGTTGTACAGAAGAAAGTATTCTATTAAGTCAGATTATTGTTAGTTTAGATTACTGTATATCTCCCTGCTCTGTTGCTTCCCCCCCACAGCCCACATTTCCTTCTGTCCCCTTTGTCTGTCTCCTAAATCATTACTCATGTTTACTTACTGTTCAAGCTTAACCTGATTAGAGGCCACAGATGAGGGAGAATATGTGGCATTTGTCTCTCTATTCTTGTGTGAGTTCACTGAGTATGATCTGTTCCAAGTCCATCCATTTTTCTTTGAATTTCATTATATCAACTTTTCTTCAATGCTGAGTAGAAATCCATGGTGCATATCTACCACATTTTTGATATCCATTCGCTCAGCAATGGGCATTAGGTTGGTTCCAGTTCCTAACTATTATGAATTGAGCCACTATAAATATGGTTGTGCAGATATCTCTGTGCTGAAATGAGGAATCCTAAGGATAGATGCCTAGTAGAGGGATATCTGGGTCAATTGGTAGTTCTATATCCATCCTATATAGAAGCCTCCACACTGCTTTCCATAGTGGTTGTACAAGTTTGCATTCCCACCAGCAGTGGATGAGGGTTCCTTTTTCCCCACATCCTCGCCAACACTTATTGTTGATAGATTTTTTAATGATTGCCATCCTGACTGGAGTGAGGTGGAATCTCATTGTTGTTTTTATTTGCATTTTCCCGATGATTAATGATGTTGAACATTTTCTTAAGTGAGAGTTGGCCATTTGTATTTCCTCCTCTGAGTATTCCCTTTTGAGCTCAGAGGCCTGTAGTACAAATGACTTTGACCTTTGGATCCCCAACCCTGTAAGTAGTGACTGCCCACAATGAGCTGTTGATCCAAGTGACCTACATGGTCCCTAAAATATGACAAACTTTTGTCACAGCTCTTGAACCCCAATCTCAGGCAAAAGATAAGGCCCTATTGTTGAAAATTCCACAGACTGATATAACACAAAACTGAGAGACACTGTTGAATCCAGAAATGAACCAAGCTCTCAGAAGGCAGCCTGGGTAATGCAGGAAGGTGTTGTATGAGATGCCAGGGAACCAGACCAACAATATTCTGAGAAAGCAGGGGACATACTCAAGCTGCATCTACCGATGGCCTGAGAATGCAGAACCCACTGCTATATGGCACAGACAAGCAAGACAAGTAGTGCCCATCTGTGCAATAGTGGCGCCTAACCTAGATGGGTAATCAACAGGTGGCTAATTGGCTATGAGATCTTCTCAGAGGCAGGGAACCCTTGACTGGTACAGGGACCCAAGGCAACCTTGAATGGGGACCAAGAACCTGATCTCCAAGGGGAAGTCCTCACTAACCATAGGTCTTCAGAAAGGCTACACCCTTTAAAATTTCACCAAACTAGCAATATTAGTTTCAATTAACCAATAATAATCTCACTCTCCACTGGAGAACCTGTTTGTATTTTTCAGAAATCAATGAAGACTGTGGACAACCAAACTCCACCATGTGGACCTGAGTTGATGGGAGACACCCAAGCAGGATTGAATGTTATCCTGGTTTCAATGGTTTTCTCTAATAACTCATGATACTGAGCATATTGTTTTGTTAATATATAATTTTATTCCAATAAAAATGTTTAAAAAAAAAATAAAGAAAGAAAAATGAATGAAAGAAAAGATGGGTAAAATGCTTGAAATGTGGGGAATATTCAGCATTTCCTTTTCACCTCTTTCCCTTCATACGTGATTTAGAAATCATGGGTGCTTAGTGCAGAGGCAGAAGGCACAGGTGGAAAAGGCGCATTCCATGAACAGTGAGGTGTTTAGGATGCGGGCTATGTGTTAGGGAGCTGAGAGTGTGGACTCACAGGTGGGAGGAAGACACAATCAGCAAAACAGCTTTTGCTGAATCTGTCCCTCATGTCAGAAGCATACTCAGGTAGACTGAAGCTTCTTGTTTTTGTTTTATAAGTCAATAGCACATCATCAAATATTAAACTAAAAAAGTGAATTCAATAAGATTATAAGATACAACATCCAAAGTTAACTGTTTCTACTCACTTGCAGGAAACAAAGCAAAATTTAATATAAATGTAAAGAGAACCCATTTACAATCACACAAAAACATAAAATAACAATAATAACTATTATTATAGAACAATAAATTCAATGAAAGCAGTGCTGAGTATATATTTTGAAAATGATGAAACATTGACAAAAAGAAATCTAAAAAGTTCCAAAGAAATGTTTATGGACTGGATAATTGAACATTGACAAGATGGTAATACTCCCCAAACTGATCTACAGATTCAATGTAATTTCTGTCTGAATCTTAGCTGGCTCTCCCTCTCTCAAAAATAAATAAATTGACAAAATTCATATGGAGTTATAGGGAACCAAAAATATCAAGATAATCTTCAAAAACTAAAGCAAGGTAAAAGAACTCACACTTTACACTCACTTTACTTATCAATGCTTAACAAAGCAACATAGTCAAGACAGCATTGTACAAACACAGGAAGAGACACAAAAGACTAGCAGAAGAGAACTTAGGGTCCGACAATTAAGTCATGTGTTATGGTCACCCTATTTTCAACAGGATTCCCAGACCATTGAGTGAGGAAAGAACAATCTATTCAAGAAACAAAGTTTGGACAAGGGGATACTGTGCAAAAGCATGAAGCTCAATCCCTAAGTTACATTGTACACAAAAATTTCACTCAGGATTGATCAGAGACCCAAAAGTAAGTGTTAAACTCTGAGGGAAAAAAAAGACATAGGGTTAAATCACTATGACTTTGAATTTGGCCAAACATTACAGATGTGACCCTGATAAGATTAGCAGCAAAACGGTAAAGAATTTGAATCGCTTCAAACTTTTAAAATTTAGTGCGCACGTTCTCCTACAGCATCAAAGAAAATGTTCTTCAGTCATGTATATGATAAGCTACTCATATCCAAAATGCATAAACATTACAAATCAATATAAATAGACAAATAAACCGAAAGTAACCGAAAAGACATTTCTCTCGGGAAGATATAAAAATGGCCAACACACATGTGAAAAGATCCTGAACCCTCTTAGTCACCAGGGAACTGGAATGAGAGGCGACTCTATCCAATCACAGAGTTGAGAATCAACAAGGACAGAAAATGCCAAGAGTTCAGAAAGCCAGACCCCTCCCACACTGTGGGTGGATTAGAAAATGCTAACATGGTAACATATTAGACCATCGAATGCATGCGACCCAACATTTCAACTCCAAGGAGTTTAGCATACAGGAATGAAACCTTACATCTCTGCATAAATTCTTATAGGAATATTTCATATAACAGCCCAAACATGGAAACAACCCAAGTGGCCATCAACTGACAAGTGGGAACTGGGCACGTGTTAACACAGGGTTTCAGCATGATGGGATGGGATGGTCTGAAATTAAGTGATGGTGACAAGTATCTGTGAATGAATGAAAACTCATTCAAACTGTACACCGCCAACAGGTGATGTGCACCTCAATAAAGCAGTTTAAAAGTTTTCCCACCGTTTAACAGTAGTCTGGAAACTTAATTATACTATAAAATATCTGAAACATACTATATTTTCATCTAATCCTTCATTGTTCTAGTATTCTGAGAATTGCATCACAATTATACTGCATATGTATTCCTAGAGTTCCTGGAAAAAATTATAACTCTTTATAAATCAAGGATCTTCATAGTCTAGACGTAAAATATCATAAGGAAATAGATTTAATTTTAAAAGTTACATGAGCACAAATACATCATTAGAACCTTACAAATGTGTGTACAGTGCAGGTGAAAACTCACATTTGTAGTGTCCCTCCCATGCACGTCAGGAAGGCTCACTCTGACAGTTCCCCAGCTCAGCCTGTCTTCTCCCCATGTTTATTCCGAGTCCCACACCTTCAGTTCAACACCTTTACTATTATCTCCTCACCTGCATGAAAGTCATGCTTCCTGGAGAAAGCACAGCTATGCATTATACTTCCCTTGTTTTCAAGTTCATCCATGACACCAACCCCTAGAGAGCCCACGTGATTGACAAGGTTAGAGCCGAAGCTGCTCACAAAAGTGTACAATTATGGACATCAGAACAAGGAAGACGTCATGGCTGGGCAGAAGGATAGGGAGCAAAAATTTCCCATGTGTTTTCACAATTAATTATGGACAAGAAAAATGGTTTATTAATTTTGAGAGTAATCAGACATACTATTAATTATTCTTCTGATCAGTTTATGTATTGGAGATGTGCCAATCAAATAATTGGGTTTTAAGGTTACAGGTCTAGCCCCCCCCCCAAAGCAACGTTATGTCTTGTCTGGAGGTCAGTGGCCTATTTGACTTGATTGCAAGTTCATTTCTAGTAATATAAAAAATTTCTTTCTTACACCTCCAAACTGAACAATTAAGGCAATAAAAAAAAACTGCTTGATTCATATCTGTATGGATGATTCCGGGAATAAAAGGAGTGTGTTCTTTCAGAAATTTTTCATATTTCCTCACGTTTCCTAGGTATACACTTTGACTTTTTTTAGTCCCTCACTAGTATGGGTACTTCTTTGTTTCTGTACGTCAGAACATTTATGACAGTTTTGAGTTTTGTACTACTCTTCATATTGTATCATCAAGTAGGAATGAGGGTAATGTTCCCCTGGATGGTACAGACATAAAACTGAGAGGTTCACCTGTCACTAGTGAGTAACAACAGTTAGCTTAAAATTTAGTTTGGTTCTACCAGACTCCACAATCTTCACTTTTGGGGGGTGTATTTTACTCATGATTACATATGAACTTTCCATGATAAAGTGTTTGCATTCAAACTAAGAAATCTCACTCAGCAGTGAGTTGAGTGAATGAGCAATAAGAACCCACCAGTGTATGGGATGTAAAATGTCAGGAAAACAACAACAAATGACCACTTTATCATACAGAAAGTAACAATTGAAGTACTGAGTGATTTCTAATTTTTTTTCCATTGTAGAAACATCACCCTGAATATGTTTGTTTGAATCACTGTTAAAAATAACAATGTGATTAAGTGATCAATTTCTTCCATCTATAGAGCAGGGATTAGTCTATATTTTAAGACTTTAGCCACATGCCTAGTGGCTCAAACTGAGAGAGACCAAATAAAAACCTTCAAATCTATTCACATTTCAAATGAGAAGAAATGCTCCTGAACAACATTTTATGTACTTTTTAGATAAACTTGGTGATTTATGGCTGAACTTAAATAACTGTTGATAATTCTATCTGCCTACTTATATGTTTTACAACACATATTAAATATGTTAATTATAGGTCTTTTAAATGCTAGTTATCAAATGACAGAATGATGCCTTGCATTTGAGTGGCTTAATGTTTTCAAGTCACACTCATCTAGAGACAGGAATGATCCCTTGGCACAGTTTCCACAGCTGTCCTAGGGATGACCAGCCATTAGGGAGCCATTTACTGAGTACCTCAGTACCATCTTTCCAACTGGGGACACTGTACACCCATTCCATTAATTTTAATAAGATTGTTCTGGAAGCTCTTACTTTCAAAAATTTAAATGAGAACCCTGTCATATAGCAGCCTATAAGTAACCTCAGGCAGACCTACAAGCAGAGACAATGGGCAACCTGAAATTCTTGACCCTTTCATTTAAGGGAAACTGCTTCTAGCCAATTAATGAATGACAACTTAAGCAAGGAATGTGTTTTGAAGTCCATTCAACACTAATGTTTTTTAGCCCTTAAAGAGATTCTAAACAGGATCAACTTGAAGCATACATAATTTTAGTTACAAAGACCTTATGTTTCAAATTCAAATAATATTAAACAAATAAAATTTTATATGGCCAGCTGTTCACAGATTGGTCCATTCTACACAGATTAATTTAATGGAAAAAAAACTAGTGCTCAGTAGATTCATCTTTTGTTGTTTTTCTTTTTTACTAAGGTTTTGGAGGCTAAGCTATTGATACCTAATCATCTAAAGGCATCCTTTTGCTCTGTCTCTGTAATGTCTCTGCTAGAAAATGTTCAGTTACAGAAATGAATGCTTCATTAACTGGAGTCCCTGATCAAAACATCTTCTTTAATCAAAAAAAAAAAAGACTTTGTGGGACTTCTACTCATGTTACCCCTTGGAAAAACATTGATTATTCTAAATCTGTACCCAAGAGTCAGCTAAAATTGTAGCTAACAAAAAAAAAATGCACTTTAAACTTGATTTTCTTTAAGTAGCCCACTGTATGTACAGGAACATTCCAGCACATATGTTAGGAATCTCAGCAGACAAAAGGAGCTTGAATATGAAGAGAAAGTATGCAATGAAGTTCATATTTGTGAATGATTCTCTACCTACTTTTAACTCATTTCTCTACTTTCAACATTTTCCCCTCAAAATTCGAACTCCTAATTCACAAGGAATCCTTTCAGCTGGGCTTCTCTCTGATTGAAAGCAAAGGCATTGTTATTCTAAAGAGTTGTTAAATGCAGAGGGTAAAACTATTTCAATGCTTTGGTCTTGTATAAACCATTTTCCCCTTCATTTATGTCAACACACAGCACCACCTGCATTATTTAGCAATGTCCAGCTACTCGTTATTTGCAAATAGCCGGGCACCTTGTAGGAAATACCACCTTCAACACCAGAGCACAACATGAGCTCACCTCCAAGGCACCAACACCAGCTCCAGCAGAATGCTAGCTGTCCTCAAGGTCACAGAGTAAATGTCTCCTCCCTCTCAAATGTCACTATTCACATTGAATTTCTTCTATGTTTGCACTCTGCAGAATCAAACACAATCTCAGTTTACATAGTGATGTAGGCGGACAGCACCTGAAAGTGCCTCCTTGGTGTGTAATAAAGGACGACCGTGTGGTTGGCTCTTCTTCTTCTTTTCTTTCTTTCTTTGTTTCTTTCTTTCTTTCTTTGTTTCTTTCTTTCTTTCTTTGTTTCTTTCTGTCTTTCTTTGTTTCTTTGTTTGTTTCTTTCTTTCTTTGTTTCTTTGTTTCTTTGTTTCTTTCTTTGTTTCTTTCTGTCTTTCTTTGTTTCTTCCTTTTTTCTTTCTTTCTCTCTCTCTCTTTCTTTCTTTCTTTCTTCCTTCCTTCCTTTTTTCTTTCTTTCTCTTTCTTTCTTTCTTTCTTTCTTTCTTTCTTTCTTTCTTTCTTTCTTTCTTTCTTTCTTTCTTTCTTTCTTTCTTTCTTTCTTTCTTTCTTTCTTTCTTTCTTTCTTTCTTTCTTTCTTTCTTCTTTCTTTCCTGAAGTAAAGACTAAGTGTGAATGTGAACTGGACCAGAGATTGCCTCCCTGTTTGCACTTTAAAACTGTCAGTGATTGTTTCCAAGAACTACAGTCTTCTCAGAAAGTGGGCAGCTAAGTTTTATGTTACACTACTTCAAGAGCAAGGAGACAGAAGTTACTGACACAATGGATATAATGTTTGTAATAAAATGATCGATTTTTAAAGTATCTGTGTATTTTAAATTTTTGAACGATGGAACAGCTGTGGGTGTTCACACATCAGATTTTGGAGCGGCTTCACAATTTTACCTTTGCTATGGGATTTAAATAGTTTTATTCTGCCCACTTCCTTTTGCTTTGTTTTAGGTACATTCATGATTAATCAAATCAACTTATTTGATTAAATAAATGTATTTAATGTTTAGATTTTTAATAATTTCTTTTCAAGTCAAGACAAAAACATCACAGTTCTTATTTCTTGATTCTACATAGGCATTATTTACATTAATCAAAAATGCATTCAGGAAGTCATAACATTGTCTTGCATGTGATTAGATTTCAATTCAAAATATGTGGCAAAGAGTAAAGTGACAGAGTCTTTTCTAACCTTTCTATTGAGAATATAAAGCAACTTAAAGATAAATGGGATACTATATATTATTTTGTTTGTTGGAAACCTTTAGACTTTTGGAGCCTCAGATTCCCCACACATAAAATATGTACAAAACTCCATAATTTTACTAAACACAAAACACAATTTTAAAATTCACTATTATATATACCTCTGAGGAAAACAAAATACCACTGAAATCATGACACAGTGTTTTTTTCTTCCCTTAAAATTGCTTTTTTTACATTTATTTAAACATCTTTTTTAGCCTAATTTTAGGCCCATTTGATTTTATGATTTTCTGTGGGCACAACAATTTTCCATACAAAATAGCTGTAACCAAACTGCAATGGTGTCCATGTTCCACCTGACAGATCACTGTCAGATCACTTAGAGATCCTCCTTCATCCAAAGGTGCCAATATGTAAAGAAAACAAAAATACACCTTGAGCCAGGTGTGGTGGTGCACACCTTTAATCTCAGCACTCAGAAGGCAGAGAGGTAGGGGAAGTTTGAGGCCAGCCTGAGACTACATAGTGAATTCCAGGTCAGCCTGTGCTAGAGTGAGACTTTACTGGGGCCCTCCCCCCACCAAAAATAAACAGTGAAAAGCAAGAAAATAAATAAACAAACGCAATAAAATTCACACTGGACTCTACAAAGCATGGAATTGTTTTTATCAATCCAAATATTATTATTTATAGGATTGTAACTGACATCGGTATGCCCCTTTATGAACAAAAGTGAAAATCATAAAGATATTCTTTTCTGTAGTACAGATGTTATTGTGTTAATTTTTCAGTAGAGATTAGGAGATAGTGTCTTACTTGTTCAGCAATAGTTGCTTCTCTGGCCAAGTGCCATCAACGATCAGATATCCTTTACATCGGTGCCTGGAGCTATGGAAGTCGGCCAGGTACTGTGGACAGCATCACTCTTGAATAGACTTTCTTCTAAATAAGGAGATTGGTTTAGCAGTGACTCTCTTTGTGATTGACCTTTAAGTACAACCAAGCTTAATCTTACTTGCTTTTTCTTCAGCTTCTACCTCCTCCTGTGACAGGGGACCTTAACAAAAATGATTGCTCCATCTGTCAAGCTTTGCAGACTTTAGGGCTTTGTATAAATTCCATGGAGCCTACATATTCTAACTTGATGGCCTCATTCCAGTTGAATGCTGTGCCAGGCTGCCCCTCAGTCAACAGAAGCATCTTTGGATTTGAGGGCTTGTGGTTAGGCTCTACAGTCACATTTGGAGGCTCATTGAAGCAGGTGCACAAGACCAGAGACTTTTTTTAAGGGAAATAACCTTTCTTCTTCACTCACGCACATCAGAAAATTATTGCAGTCTCAGAAGTAAAACCAAACTGCTAAGTATGAGCTTTGAAAGGATGAAAGTGTCTACATGTCATATTTATATACCACTGATAATATGTAATGAAATCCAGCATTACCACTGTTGAGAGGCAGTAGATACAGAGACTCATAACTGATCAAAGTGCTAAAAAGTAAGTGAATAATGAGTGTTAAGCCTTACAAGGGACATATATATCGTCCCCTCTGTGTCTCAGGAAACACCGTGGAATAAAAAGTAGAGAGAACGTAGGTGCTGAAGGTATGGGAAGGATCACTGTGGAACTCGCATCTGGGTATGGCAAGGCCACAGCAGCTGTGATTACCTGTGTAAGACCTGCAGGTACTGGGGACAGTCAGCATTCTGGTATGGATAATGGAGGGGCTCATGAGATTACTTCCCTCCCTGCTGCCAGGGGAGGGGGTTATTCTCTTCTATGGCAGAGCCACTGAGAAGTGGTGACATGAATAAGAGGAATGATGTGACCAGGAGGAGGATAAAGGAAGAGTGCATATGTTCAAATGTAATTTATCTATGAAACTGTCAAAAACAATGTGTTATTATAATGACATAAAAGTGATTATAAGGTGAAAATTACCCCAGCTCAAACATCACAGTTATAGATAAGGTATGCAATATTACTTGTAGAAGATAACAACTTAATAGCAGGCTGGGGAGATGGCCCAGTGGTTAGAAGCACTTGCTGTGCAAGTCTGACAAACAGAGTTTAGATCCCAGCACTCACATAAATCCAAATGCAGTGGCCCTTGCACCTGTAATCCCAACTTGCCTGTGGCAATGGGAATTGAAGACAGGAGAATCCTGAGATGTGACAGCCATCTAGACTGGTATTTGTAAGCCCTGCTTCAAACAAGATGGGAGGAAAAGACCAGCACTCCAAGATTAGACTCTGACCTCCACATGCTCTTCCTGACATGTGTGTGCCTCACACATCACATAGACACACGGTTGATACACAGACATATGCACATAATCGACACTGTTGTGATTAGAAAACATGAGTGAGTTATTATAATTGGCAAGAAGTCAGATTCTGCTTTTGTTAAAATATGTATATTCAGGGCGGGAGAGATGGCTCAGCAGTTAAGGTGCTTGTCTGCAAAGCCTAACGACCGAGGTTTTATTCCCCAGTACACATGTGAAGCCAGATACACAAGGTGGCATATGCATCTGGAGTTTGTTTGGAGTGGCTGGAGTCCCTAGTGTGCCCATTCTCCTCTCTCTCTCTCTCTCTCTCTCTCTCTCTCTCTCTCTCTCTCTCTCTCTCTC
>PVHP010033409.1:0-19689 GCA_004024765.1 Zapus hudsonius
AAAGATGCACTATGCGAACATCTGACAGGGAGGCTACTAAAAATAGAAACTAGGTAATCCAGAATGCTGTATATTTGTCAACCTACACTGTTCTCACTCTCCGATTGTGATTGTGCTTGTATTTTTCAGGATATAGCAAGTGAGCTGTGGCCCATATAACCCTACCACCTGACAGCAGGCAAAAAGCTGAGATCATGGCAAGAGTTGAGCCACCACAGTAATATTGCGGAGGATCCATATGGAACCCTGCAGAGAAGGTCGGGATGAACAAGGGATCCATAGCCACAGCCATTCAACCAACTCAGGATAAGCCAAATATGTTTGTGTTTTTCAGGATGCAACGAGAGAGCTGTGGCCCATCTAACCCTACCAACCCACCGTAGGCCGATGACCCAGATCCTGCCAAGAGAGGAGCCACCACAGTCATATCGTGGAGGATCCATAGGGAATCCAGCAGACAATGACAGATGAACAAGGGACCTATAACCAAAGCCATTCAATCAACATCGGATAGGCCAATGAGACAGAAACCAAGGATTTTCAACACAAGGACCTCTAAGCTCGCAACATTAAAGCAGCCTTAATACTCACCCATCACGACTCAGGGAACTGAGCGGAAGAGGGGGCGGAAAGATTGTGAGAGCCGTGGTGGGGGAGACGGTCCAGAGGCCTGGTACCCATCTGTAACAACACACTTGGGCCAGGAAGACCAGGCTGAGTACTAGGATATCCAGGATCTCTTGGCACAAGGACTAATATAGACAGCCCACGGAGGAGGATTTCCAACTGATCAGGGAGGGGGAGGGGGGAATTTGGGGAATTTGGGATAACAACTCATAGTTTGCCCACTAAATAATGTAACTCATTATGGACAATAAATTTATATTTAAATTAAAAAAAAAAAAGAACAGCGAAATACATGGAGAAACATGCTATGTTTACACTAGAAGTTCAGCTTCCCAGGCTGGTGAGTAGATTTTTCCTGCTCCTAATAGAAATCACTATGAGTTTTCGAATAAAAACTAACAAACTGATTACATAACTTATAGTTAAATGCTATAACCAACAGAATGAATTATAGTAATAAAGGTTAGTTATTGGATTTGCTGCCGGGAGTCCCACAGTAGCAGTCTGCAAGCCTGAGAATCAAGGAACCGGTAGCCACTCAGTCCCTGTGTCTAGATGCCTCCACAGTGCCAATCCAGCACTGAAGACCTAAAGGCTTCCTGGGGAGATGCTGGTCTTCAGTAGAGGCAGGAAGGCTGTAGAAAGCTTCATTCCAATGCCAACAAACAGATACATGACAAGCACCAGCAGCCAGGCAGGCAGGGGAAGATTGAGAGAGATTTTTCTCTCCCTTCGTATAGGGTGGGGTCTTGCAACCCTTTCCAAACTTTGCTGATTTACTTAGTCTCTAAAATTTCCTTCCTGCACTGCCCTCTCAGGAAGGGATGTTTGTTTCTAGCTTCCCTAAGCCTCCTTACATCCTGACCTCTACTGAGTGGGCTGCCTTCTTGTAAACAACATCAGAGACCAACCCAACATTACAAGTTGACAACAAAACTTAACTATCACAAACCCCAAGAACCTAAATAGCCTAGATCACTTCAGGGTGGGCTAGTAAAATTGGAGAACTTCTATGATCCAATTTCAAGAATTACTGCAGTAAGCAAACTGAGGCATGCATTGGAGGAGGGAGAAGGTCGATGGAGCAGAATAGAGGTCCAAAAATAAATCCAGACACATATAGTAAGCAGACAACTGATGAAAATGTTAAGGTACATGGAAGAATTATTGCACTTGAACAATTATGTTAGAACAACTTCATAGCTAGTTACAAAAATAAATAAACCTCTGTCCACAAATAAAAATACTTTCAAAACACATCTGTCAAACTATGACACTTCTAGAAGAAAGCAAAAAACAAAGTTTTTGTGACTTTGGGTAAGACAAATATTTCTTAGGACATAGAATTTATTGATTAGGAAAAAAAGTTTTCTGCCTCCTAGAAAATGAAGCCAAAAATCAGGAGAAAATATTTGCAAGGAATTTATGTAACACATTTCATTAAGAATATATAAAAAACATTGTAATTCAAGAATATGAAAACAATCTAAATTTTTTTAGTAATCAAAAGATTTTAATGGATGGCTGTTCATAGAAGGGAGAAATAAGAGACAGACTGCCACGGACCAGCTCGGCCCGAGTGCTGGGACCGCAGGATCAGGGCCTTGGAGATGTGGGCAGGGATTCTGCTGAGTGACAAACACACAGACTCAAGAAGAGTGTATCTGAGTGCGATTTTACTGAGCATTTGTCAGAGTTATATACAGTTGATTATTGTAACAGTATTCTTTGATTATACAGGCAGTTCGTTTCTTTGAATGATTAAACCAAGAATTTCAGCAAGGTATATGAGAATAGACAATAGAAAAGCACAGATGATTATCACGTAAATGGTTTTGACGCAAAACTGTGGTTAGTCAGGCCAGGCCTGACTTGGCGCTTGTTTTTCAATTTAAACATTATGTAGTTTTCAGCCATTAAGAATTTGTTTTTAAGGTTTACTATGATATTCTCTTTTCTTTAATGTTGACCCATCTGTCACCTTTTTCACAGATCCCTGTATGAGGCAATGGAGCATCAGTGGGCTCAGGGAGTTTCCTTTTACTACCAGTTTCTTTTCGGTCTTTTCCTATAACTCTCTCAGTTCTAGGAATCTCTTTCTCAATACTTTCCCTTAGGAAGTAATTCTTCTGTTGCAAGTCATCTAGGACTCTCCCCAAAAGTCCTTTAGCTGTTTTCAATCTTTCCATTGCTCTTCATAATGGGGGAGTGACTGAAGGACTTTATTTTTCATTTTCTCTTGGGAAACAAATCATCATAGTCTGTTCCCTGTTTTCGTGAAGGTGGACTCAAGGAACTAGAAAGGAACAATGAGTTAGAACCATGAGCAGGTATCATGAAGATCAGAGCGATAAGGGAGCAGCCGAGGACACAAAGACTTGGGCGCACAGCCTGTTTCAAGGGGCAGACTTCCTCAAAGCAACTGCCTCAGGCTATGCAATTTCTAGCACAGACTCTGTCAGAGTTGGTGTAACAACAGACAGCACTCATACAAGGAGAAATGAAAATTAAAACCAGAATGGAATGTCACTGCACACCTATTTGGGAGGTGACATCTAGAAAAAACCTAGAGCAGTATGTTATTCATGATGCCACTTCCTGCTTCCTCTGCAGGAAATTTTGCAGAAGATGAGGCAGAAATATTGTAAGAGCCACAGAGTGGGTAGGAATTCTCTGAGTCACAGTGCCCTTCTATCCCATAGGGACTGACTGAGGTCATCATAACCACGCAGTGAATACCGTAACCCCACTGAGGAGGATCCCCAGGGTAAGAGGAGTTGGGGTGAGTGGATACTAGTGTATAGTGCATGATTCATTATTATATGTATAAAATATTTTTGAAAAGCCTAGATATGGCTAGCATACAAAGCCACTCTCATACATTGTTGGCAGTGACGAATAACTCCGGCTTTTGAAAAGTCTGGAGTTTCCTGCAAAGTCAAACACATGACCAAACCACTTCAGCCATGACATATGAAAACATTTGTACAGAGAACTATACTCAAATTTTGAAAACAGCTTTTTATAATGGACAAAGACGAAATGAAAGCAGATGTAAATGGGGAACACAGATTGTGATACACACCGCAGGATAGGGAGGAGCAACCAAAGGACATGGGCTGGTGGCACCCCTGTGAACCCCATTAGCAGGATACTAAACCAAAGAACACCAGTCCATTTACATGAAGCTCTCAAAAGGAAGCACTTTACAAGTATACTTGTGACAGTAGAAATGAATGTATGGTTTCCAAGTTAACTAGAGCAGGGGATATGACCTAACTGCTATGGCCCAGAAATCCCATGTGTCATGTATCGATCGGATTCATACTTCTTTACTCAGCCTTGACTCAATGCTAAGGAAGGTTTGAAAATCAAGGGAACAGAATGTTTGTTAAGTATCTGAATGTGCCAGGTATATTTTCAAAATGCAAAAGATGGATAAAGGACAAAGGAAGCTTTAGAACTTACAGCAAGGAAAAATAAAATGCTCTCTACACATCAGCCTAAAAGGGAGGTTGCATAGCCAGGCACTGAAAACACGCGGGCTCAAATTTTCCAGTATGCTTCTGCAGAGCTCTTCTTCAGTGGGCCAAGTTTCCTCATCTACAATAGAGTCACAACCCATCATCCTAATAATATATTTGAGCAAGGATAATTTTATACCACAGAAAGCAGATTGTCTTGAAACTGTAAGCTCTGAAAGACCCACTCATTTAAAATTTGGTGTCATTGCAAGATTGAAGAAAAGATCACATCTCCTGTTATGGAGAACAGGGTCCAATTCCTGTGTCCCAGCAACCTTGTTTGCTGCAGGCTGTATCATTGTGGTGGTGCAATCAGTATCATCACTAATTTTGTAGGAAAAAAACTATCCTATGAAAGAGCATGTTCTAATGCTGTGTTTCTAAGCGTACTTATTTGGAACAAACTATGGGTTATGATATGGTACTGCACTATCTCTACAAATTCAATTCAAATAATTAACCTTCAATAATGCTTTAAATTAGCAAGAAACATTATCATTTTTGTATCTTCACTAAAGGCCAAGTATTTTGTATTATTTCATTTGGGCTTAAAAACTCTTTGGGATCTCTCTCTCTCTCTCTCTCTATATATATATATATATATATATATATATATATATATATATATATATATATATATATATATATCCTGACATAAATGAGACTCAAAGAAGTCATTTGATAGCAGCTGAGAACTGACAGAGATAAGCTCTGATACAAGGTCTTCTGGCAACTATAATCCTCTAGAGCTGCAACTTGGCTGAAGTTAAGAGAAGGGCCGTTTTTTCTTTAGTTACCTCTTTTGACCTTATTATTGTATCCTTGACTTTTAATAACATATGTGTAAGGATCTATCACTCCACAACAGAGGCTGACATAATGGGATACACAGGAACGGGTGTTTAATATGAGGTACCTTTTTCGTAAAGCTTGTAGCTTGTACCCATTTTTCAGAGTAAGAAACCAAGATTCAAGGAATTTCAGAGATGGATTAAAGTGACAATTTTTTTTATTATAACAAAGGTCTAATTCAGTTCCATTCCATAATACCCAGAGCATTTCTATTTGCAGAAGAGAAATCCCATAAATGTTCTCATTATGTAAATACTCAAATTCTCTTTGGAATGAGTTAAGTACTACTGCTTAGTCTCATACAAGAAATACTATAGCACTGAACCCTCATATCACTCCATCAGAATAGGACAATATGAGCTAGAGAAAAATTATTCCCAAATCAATCAACTATAAAAATTCGCATAATTATTATAAAAAGAAAAGTATCTTTAATATTTTAAACTTAGCAAAAATATTCTATTAGTATTCAACAAATGTTACTAAAACATGGAAGGTTATATGTGTTTTACAAAAGAATATCTGCCAGAGATGAGGTCGCCCACCAGCAATTGACTTCTCTTCATGTCAGACTGACCTGGCCTTAGCTATAATTTCCGATGAACAAGTCAGAATCAGACCTAGTCATTTAGATACTTGGCAGTCCTGTCCAGTCACTAAATCACAGCAGTTGTATTAGCACTGGGAAGAATGCCTTGGAGAAATTAATTGCCCCCTGCCCTTTGCCCACGAAGGGGCTTCATTAGGTGAATTTACCTGGAATTTACCATAGGGGGCGCTTCAGGGAATGAGGGGTCTTGATCTGTTTCACTGAAATTTACCAGCACTTCAACATTCCATTAAGTGCCAACTGTGCATTCTACAGGAGGAAAGGGTGGGGTGGGAACCAAAGACTTGTGTAAATAAAAAAGCAGTCTGAATTCACAGATAACAATTCTCTTGCACTTGAGGCTGGAGATCCCCATCAAGGTTTGTGACACCCCAGTATGGCAGCAAATAAACCCATTACCTCAGAAGATGTCCGCAGACAGCTCAGGAGGAATGAAGGAATTGTCACGGAGAACACACTAAACCAAAGATAACAGGTACCTTTGGAGCAAGCATTTGGACCCACACACATTCCTGCCCTCACTCTTCTGTGCCCTCTGACTGGAAATTATCACAGCACCTAGAACCTAAAACAACTTCAGAGGAAGGAAAAATGCCCAGACTGCCTAGAGTCAAGAGACCAAGAGAATTTTATATGATTTTTAAAATAATAATGCCATATCTCCTCCATATTTTAATTTGTATGAAGAATTTGTTCCTCTACAATTGTGCTATTGTGACAGTTGATAACTGAAGCTGGTTGGGCCTGGCTTCTGTCCACTATGGTTCCTCTGAATCGTGCCAGAGTGCTCACCTTCTCCTGTGTCATTCCTGCGACTCCTCCTTGCCACTTCCACCACACAGGTATGCCGTGTCACTGAAAACTAAGTCAATCTCAGACTAAATTTTCTATTTGAAAACCATAGGTAGATAGGACAATAGCCCATGTTAAGGAAACAAATGCCAACACTCACACTTTATTCAGCTTTAAAAAGTATACTTTAACGTATACTTAATCATATACTACAACTCACTTTCAAACAGGAGAGTGAGCACTCCAGGCTGAGCCTTCCCTCCAGCCCTCAGCCTTAATCTTCTTGCCCCTGCCCTGCACTTCATCCTCCCTCATCCCCACTTGATCTCAAACTCTTGATCTCTGCCCTTACTCCTACTTTGGTATCATGGATTTGATGCTTTTATTGTGACCTCAGACATTTCTCCAGTAGATTTCACGTGTATTCTCTATTCTCAGTGTCTTCGCCTACCCTGGGCATAAAAATTCCCATTTCAAGTTCAGTTTCACTAGAGAAGTCCTCACCTGGGCAGTTCCTCAAATGTCAAGTACGACTAGCCTTAATCTCATGGCGAAGGGTGAGATTGGGCAGGTAAATTGGAGGAGATAGCTCTTTGAGTTTTGAAGTGACCATCATTATCTGGTGACAATCCAATACCTACAAATGCCATCTGAGCCTCTGATGCCCTCAGGTCTCCTGAACGCACCTCTGTTGTTCTGTCTCCATTTACAATCAACCCTTCAGGACCCCAAAAAGCCCCAAAGGTTATTTTAGGTTAGAATATTTGATGAGCAAAAGCATTTGGTAGAAAGATGATCCTGAATCTTGAGGAGTTCAATGCCTCCTTATCTGCACCCCCCACCAATGATAAAAATGCCTTCCATAGGCTGGCTTGCATGTTTGAAAACTTGGCTCCCAGTTGGTGGTATTGGTCAGGAAGGTTGTCGAAGCTTTCTGAGTTGTAGCCTTGCTGGAGGAAGTGTGTCACTGGGAGTGAGACATGAGATTCTCTCTCTCTCTCTCTCTCTCTCTCTCTCTCTCTCTCTCTCTCTCTCTCTCTCTCTCTCTCTCTCTCTCTCTCTCTCTCTCCTTCCAGACTCTGGTGAGATGTGACTAAGAGTCATGTTCCAGCATGGCATGGCTTCCCTGCTCTGAACTTTCCCCTTGAAACTGTAAACAGAATTAAAGTCTTTTTCTTCCATAAAGTGCTTCTGTCTCAGGAGAAAGTAACTGATTCACTAATGGAGCTGACAGACATGATGTGTCATGTTACACACATGATTACCCTCCTCAGAGAACGTATGCAAAACACACCAAACCCAGTGCATGGCACATGTCTTTCTTTACTTACTCTTTATTTTTGTAAACAGTGCTGGGACTCAAACCTTGAGCTCATGCCTCATGCCTGTTAGGCAAGTACTCCCTGCACTGAGCTACACCTCAAAACCTCTTTTACTTGGTCTTAATCTTGGGTTAGTTGGGCTTTCTTTGAAGCACTCTGTTTGGGGGTCACTTCAGTCAGTACCTGGGACAGCCACATCACAGAGCTTCATTACACGCCCATATCAATCCATTCTCCCCACCTGTGATGGGAGTCCTGAGCTATTCACTGCACTGTTATATGGGGTGTCGATTGAAAGATCCCTTACCTGCCAGGCCCATGAGAGGCTCCAACTGAGATAATTACTTGAAAGTAAGTAATCACTTGAAAATCTTCCCTATTTTGAGCTCGGATTTCCATGGTCTCTTATATCACTAGAGCCTAACAGTTTGACTGAATTTCCAAGGTGTCTACCAAACCTGTTGGTCACTGCCACACACAGAGAGGAGGAGGGTCCTGATTCTCCCACAGAGTCAAATGAACTATGAACATGCTGGGCATCTGCTGGGGGAGGCATACTTATTAGTCTGAGAAAGAAAAAGGCTGGCTGGTGAGCCCAAAAAACATTAGGAGTCATCCATGATGTCCTGAAGAATGAGGGTCTCCAGTTAGGGACAGGAGGGGATTCTCCTTCCCTTTCTATTGGGGCAGCTTGCTTTCCCTTAGCAAGCACAAAGAACCACCTTGAAGTGATTATTCTCCAGTCCACAGCTCCTTGACACTCAAGGATCAGGAACCTCCAGCACCGAGGAAGAGACAGGTACCGGGAAAGAAAGGGAAATGCTTAAATGAAAACTTAAAATAACTTCCATCCCTCTAAGAATTAAATAGAAAACTCCAAACCAGCTCCTGGCTGTTATTAGAATTAGAATATTATTCTAATTGTATGCTCACAATTTCTTTTCATCTGACTAATTTTTTTTATTTTAGTATTTGTGTCTTTTATTTAATTAATTACTTTGAGACAAGGTCTTACTTTGTAGCCCAGATTGGTATCAAATTGATAACTTTTTGTATCAATCTCCCGGAAGTTGTGAAGAGATGGTTTAGTGGTTAAGGCACTTGTTTACAAACCCAATAGCCCAGGTTGAAATCCCCAGTACTCACATGTAGCCAGATGCACAAAGTGGTACATGCATCTGGAGTTTGTTTGCATGCTTATATCCCCCCTCTCTCTTTCTCTCTCTCTCTCTTTCTTTCTCTCTTCCCCGCTTGCAAATAATAATCAATAAATTGAATTTTTCCCACTTTTGTGAGTCACAGAATGTAGAATCTAACACCTTGCCAAAATCTACCCTTGTAAAAATCTGTGTGGAATGCTTTTAATAACTTATTAATGGTGGCAAAAAGTATTTTAAAAATGGAAATTTCCAACAGCTGAATCTTGAAATCTTGAAATAACCTAAATTACAAAGTGATAGAAGTCCCTATTGAGCATAGATAATTTATGATGTTTATACAGGGAGAGACATTAGCCAACCACAATTCATGCTAAGGAGGATTTTGAACAAAGTCCAGATGGTGTTTCTGCAGTAAAATACAGTTATCCTGAGACTATCTAGTGAACAACAAGATCATTGAAGTCAAGCTTATTGTCCCTGGGAAGGATCAAGTTCAACAGAAGCAGAACCAGAAATAATGGAAAACAGTTATACACTATTTTATATTAGAAATTTCACTTTATCACATAAATTTTATTAATATACAAATTATATTATTTACTGCAAGAAAGGGCATTAAAGGGGGAAATTCAACACTGTCAGCACCCTAACACACAATTACAAGCATACAGAATTCCCCAGAAATGAAACAAAGTATATCTTCAGGGGTTTTTTTTGAAATTTAACAAAAAGTTAAATAATCATTTTTGTATAGACAATTTGGTTTACTTCAATTCTCAGGAACATAAAACTCAGATCTTCTCTAAATTTGCCAACTAGGAGGACTCTGACTTTTATATTATTATTTTAAACAAAAATGCAGAGAGGAGCTCAAGAAAACAATTGTTATCCCTTCTAAATTTTTTGTGAGATACCATAGTCTTTTTAAATGTTACAATGTAACCTCAATATGTCCTCCATTTGCAAACTACTGTTTTATAGTTAGTGTTTTCCACATATATGCTAGTGCCCCCAACCTTAAAATTTTCCATTTCATAAAGCTGTCTCCAATTTCTATTGAGCTCAGATGACTGCTCACAGTAAGTTCCATTTTACTTGGCTCCAATCAATTACAGGAACATAGATGATTTACAATCCAAATCATTTGAGCTCATACATTTCACATAGGGGAAAATAGAGTTGCCAGCCTCACTTGAAAATGTTAAAAGGGTGGTCCATGTTTTCATGTGCGAGTAAGTGATTTCTCAGTTAAATCTGAATGAATTTGAATATGTAATCAAGCCAAAATAGCCCAGAAGTCTGGATTTTGTGGAATGCACAGCATGGGATCATTTCTATACTGAAATTAAATAGTTCATTAATTAGCTAAGTCTCCAATCTGCTTTCCTTTCACTTGTGAATCAGTCCCTTCCTTTATCTTGCTGTCTTTTATCTTTCCTACAAATAGGAATGCTTTTCAAAGAAAAAAATTTTATTTTAAGCTGTGAACAGAGTCAAGCTTGAGACAATTCTGTATGGTTTCTAAATTGTTTAAAAGTTCACCCCAGGGCTGAAGAGGGCTCAGCGGTTAAGGCACTTGCCTGCAATGCCTAACAACCCAAGTTTGATTCCCCAGTGCCATGTAAAGCCAGATACACAAAGTGAAACATGTATCTGGAATTCCTTTGGGGGTGGCTGGAGGTCCTGGTGTGCCCATTCTCTCCTCTCTCTCTGTCTCTGTCTCTCTCTCCAAATAAATAAATAAATAAAATAATTTTTAAAAGTCCACTCCATCCTTGAGTTTAATCTGTTACTTTCCTTTTTTCCAAAGACTGCTCAGTGAGAGGGAAAGGAAGGCACACTTTCTGACATAAGAAGAGGCCGATAGGCCCACATGGAAGAGACTTGGATACCATGGAACAGGTCTGAGTTACCTGCTTGTAATAACTGATAGACTGACACATTTCATGTGACCATCAAACACTTGCTCCTGATAACCTTGCCAAGAGCTTTGTATTTGAATTATTATAATAGTGAATCCACAAATGTCATGATAACATTTATCTTGAAAA
Source organism: Zapus hudsonius (assembly GCA_004024765.1). Taxonomy (NCBI): domain Eukaryota; kingdom Metazoa; phylum Chordata; class Mammalia; order Rodentia; family Dipodidae; genus Zapus; species Zapus hudsonius. Next base: position 10,939 of record PVHP010033409.1, read on the forward strand.
GGATAAAAATAAGTGTTTAAAATATTTGGAAAACATCATAAGACATACTTCCAGTAGAATGGTTTGGAAGGGAGAAAGGTTATAGGTCTTGGTGCTAGAAACAACAAAGGAATTAAGTTCTCTTAAATAATAAGCATATGGCCAAAGTCAATCATTAGACCAAAACTCACTAGAATAAGAGAAAAATAAAAGCATGCTATTCACATATTTATCCCACAGCTAGGTGTGAAAATCAATTTCTTAACGTTTTGATGTTAAGTTAATCATTATGATCTAATTTTCTAAGACATTATCTCACATGAAATGGAAGATAGGACAAAATCTGATTCAGGAAAGAAATTTGTCTGACAGGTAAATTTACCTTAGGAAAGAAAAATCATCTCATATTAAATAAATAATTCTGCAAGGTTGAGTACCAAAGAAAAAGAAAGCAGTTGGCTTCAACATGGAGCAAGTTAGCACATGGCCTGTGGACATTTCAGAAAGAAAAATGAGATAGCACCTGAAAATAAAGGTCCTGATAAGAGGTCCTGATATGACAAGCCACTGAGGACTTTTGACTTGATATTGAGGAAAAATGTTTGATTTTATGTTTCTTATTTAAAAAGAAAATTACCAAAGAAAACTATTCCTAATTATTTTTAAGTACTAAGATCTGATGTTTTCTGAGTTATGGACCATATTTAAATTATATCCAGCAACTACCATAATAAGCTAAGTCTTCCCTTTTCTTTCCCCTCTCCTTTTTAAAAATGATTTTCTGATTTTTCTCTTATTTTATGCTTCTTTGTCTTTTTACTTGTGGTGCTGGCAATAAAACCCAGGTCTGTGCACATTCTGTCTGGTCACTTAGCTATCTCCTCAGCACTGTACACTTTCAACAGTCATGGTTTTGTTTATTTTATTTGTTAAGAAAACAAAGTATAAAGTCACAAAAGTAAACACTCATTTGTAAACTGATCTAAAAGGTTCACCTTGGTCCTATGTCATTGATAGATCTAATGATACTCTAAGGACAGTGAAGATCAGTAGGTGTTTATTAATTTATAAGTGGCAGAACAAATATTGATAGTGATTGTTCCATAGGAAATATTGAATAAAGAAGTCAAAGATACAGTCAGTGTTTCAAACTTATGACTGAGCTCTCTGGAATTCCTAGAGGGGGGAAGAACATTTGGAAACATTGGATAATGGTATTTTAGTTGAACACTAGCTTGGAGGTGGAATGCTTCTGACATTTAAAGTCTAGAAGGCAAGTTACACCTGGCTCCACACACAAAAGAATTATCCAAAACAAAATGCCAGCAGCCTCTCTGGAGAGTTTGGACTTAATACTACAGATCCAGTGGCATTCACTCATTGACAAACTGTTGAGAACTAATGATGGTTCACCTGCTGTGCTAGGACTTGCCAGGGCGAGAAGATGAACAAAATCAGGCATGTCCTCAGAAACACAATCTTTCAGGGGGTAAGAGATAAGAAAGTCTATAATCTTACTATAGAAACATGATTATCATATACAGGAGGAAGGGAGGAATGCATAAGGAAACCATCAGTTCATCAGAGTTGACTTGAATTCAGGCTGAGGTTATCAGGAAATATTTCCATGACAAGGTAATACCTAAAATGTGTGGTTATCAAGTCTTAATTTCCTTCTTGGGTGAGTATAAATCCTGTGTGACCCATTAGAATTGCAGCCCTGACCAGCACACACATTGTCTTTCTTTCAAGTATGGGCATAGTCAACGAGTCAAACACTGGTAGGATAAAAATGCCTGAAGAAAACCAGTTATTCAATATAAAATATCATGGAGATGTGAGGTACTCATTAAGATATGGCCAAAAGGGGAATATTAGCATATATTCCATTGCTGTAACAAAATACCAGATGCTGTGTACTTTAAGAAAAGGTTTACTTCACTCAACACTAAACGTCTAAAACTAACTGGATCATGTGATAATGGGGGGGCATCCTGTTGGGAGCAAATCCTGAAGGGAGACATTTTGAGGGCAGAGATGAAGCAGGGGTCATTTGAGGTTTTTTATTTTTATAGCAACCTTATCTTGAGGGAAACCCCGGGGGTCCCATGGGAACTGTTATCCTCTCCCAAGGGCAGGGCTCTCAGTGACCTGATTCCTCTGTGCTAAGCATAACTTTTAAAGATTCCCACCACCAACCAACATTGTCATACTGAGGTCTGAGCTTCCAACATGGAACCTCTTTGGGAACACAGTTCAATAAAGTCATAGCCCAAGACCTCTGTAAAAGCTGATGTCTAAGTTACAGGAGCAGAAAGGCTAAGGGAGCATAGAAAGCATGCCAAGGAGAGGCAAGTTGGCATGTTTTAGGAGATGAGAGGAGGGGTAGTTTATGCAGTGTGGCACTCAGGCTGAAGAGAACAGGGAGGGAGGCGAGAGGCTGGAACCTGGGTCTTCAGGGCATTGAAAATATTTTAGGAATTTCTGATTTTCTTAAAAGTATTAAGAGCTGGCACCACTGAGGGGTTGTGAATAGGAAAATAACTTGATCTGATTTACTTTTGTAAAATGTGACTTGGGCTCCTGTTGGGAGTCAGAGCTGTGCAGATAGATGCAGGGAAGCCAAGCTGCTATTTCAAGGATGCGTATGAAGGAGGGGGGAATGGGTTAGGATGCCCTGGGTGGGTTACATGGATAAGAATGGCAGCAAGAACATAGAAGGAATTTCAGATATTACACTTTGGATTTGATGAATTTAAGGAGTGTGAGCTATCCACCTAGGGTGTGTGAAAGAGATTTTAGCTGTACGTTCTCTAAGGTGATCTAGCCATGGGAGTTCATGAGGTCTCCAGGGAGTGCTCAGGGAAAGAAGAATCTGAGACTATCTGACAGGTATGGACACTGACGGGGGATGGGCAGGAAGAAGAGAAAGCAAAGGAGGCTGAGAAGAAAGACAGCTGTGAGGGAGTGAGAACAAGTCAACCCTCATGATAGAGGCTAGGAACAAGGGAGCCAAACACAGTGACAGAGACTGAAGACAAGAATGATTGAGCAGTGGTGGAAGGGAGACACAAACGAGTCCAATATCAGGAAGGAAAGGAAACATTTGAAATGGGAGAAATATTTAGAGGAAGGAGAAGCATCAGATTATGACCAAATGTAGGTAAACAGTGACTTTTGACATGCACATGTTAGATTCTTCCTTTTTAACATTTTATTTATTTATTATTTATGTATGTATGTATTTGCGTGAGAGAAGGAGGCAGAGAGAGAGAGAGAGAGAGAGAGAGAGAGAGAGAGAGAGAGATAATGGGTGCATCAGAGCCTCCAGCCACTGCAAATGAACTCCAGATGCATGTGCCACCTTGTGCATCTGGCTTTATGTAGGCACTGGGGGATGGAACTCGTGTCCTTCTGCTTTGCAGGTAAATGCCTTAACTGCTAAGCCATCTCTCCAGCCCTGACATGCACATGTTAGAAACCCAAAAGCAAAGGTGATGTGATTTATGGTGTTCAGGAAGCTTGATGGGGCTGTAGGAACTAATTCTTCTCCCCAGGGGTTTACCAAGGGCAGGTGGGTGGGGATGGTCTGTGTCAAGGAGACTACTTTGATTTTTCAGGAGACTAGTTTGTTGTTGTTATGGTTTTATTGTTCTGTAGATTGAACTCAGGGTTTTGTACATGTTAAGCAGGCCCACTACCACTAAACCACATCCTGAACAGATGGTTTTTTTAATAAAAAAACACAACAAGCAGATACCTGCTGCAAAATTCATGGGAAAAAGTAAATGGTACTGAACTAGAAGACAGAGGGTCTGCAACACTTCTTAGAAAATTTGACCCAAAAGGGAGACTTCTTTACTCTCTTTGGAGAGTAAACATGCAACTGTCCATAGAAAAGGGTTGTTTGCTGTTGGTTGGCTTTGATTTTCTTCTTCTGTGTTTAAGAGGAGAGGACATGTGAATACTAGAAATAAGAGGAGGTGAAGAAAACACTGAAAATGAGTGCTGGCCGGAGGGGAGGACAAATCAGAGGTGGCGAAGCCTGACTCCACTGGAAGAGCTTGAAGACCAGGTGAACTCCAGGGAACCTGGACCCTTTCTGGGAAGACAGAAAGACCAAACACCCAGAAGCTGGGCATAGACCCAGAAAAGACCGAGAAGCTGAATATGGGAAATATGGTCACAGAAGTATTAAGATTATTGGAGTTGAGGCAGGTAGCTGCTGATGATAGGATTTCTGAGCTCTAAGAGGTTCTGACCTGTAATTGAGGGCCACGATGTGAATTATCAAGTGTTCTAGAGATGTCACGATTCTTCTGAACAGCAGACATAGCATAAGGTTAAATCTGATATCACTTGTTAAGAACTGTGAGAAGTAATTTTCAGAAACATATTAGAATATGGAATTTGAATCTCAGTTTCCTTGTACCTTAACTAGAGATATATAGAATTTAAGATAGTTTTCATGGAAGCTCAAATGACAGGGTCCTTACTACCTCTAGTATAACTACTTTTGCTGGATATAAGATTTACATAGTTACAGGATATTACACTCACAGGCTGAGTAGAATTTATGAAGGCTACTAGGAAGGCTTTAACTTTTCCATTTACTTTTTTTCATTATTTTTGATTACAAAAATAAGTTATTCGTATTGAATAAGTCTGGAGAAACCACAGAAATGCATTTAAAAAAAATCAGAAGTCTTCTGCCTATTTTCCAGGAATGGAGAGATGCCTCATTGATTAAGGTGCTTCCCTGCAAAGCCTTACAACACCGATTTGATTCCCCAATACCCACACCCATTTTCTCACTCTGTGACATCTGTCACCCCACTGATCGCCAGGGTTGATTCGGCTGATCTGGCTGGCTAGGCAGGTGTTCCCTTCCTTCCTCACTGCTCCACGTGTGTGCTCGGTTGAAGAGGACGACCTTCCCTGAATACAGGAGGACCAGTCGTTGGTCAAGGGTATACGAGCTGTGCTCCCCTGCTAGAACCTCCAAACAAGCTCTCTTCTCTCTCTCTCTCGCTCTCTCTCACTCTCACACTCTTATCCCTCTCTCTTTGTCTGCTTGCAAATAAATATTTTTAAAAACCAATTACCCCAAACCAAGAACTAAGCATTAACCATATTTTTAGGGAGCACACGTGTGTGTGTGTGTGTGTGTGTGTGTGTGTGTGTGCTTGTACTCGTGCGTGTGCGTGCATACACTTGCTCACACATGCACATTGTGAAAAGATATTAGTTTTGGGAAATGTCAGAGCTTCTTGGTAGCTACTACAATCTCCTCTAAATACAAAGATGTGAAAGAAATTCAAAGGAGAAATAAAAATTGTGGCCTATGTCCTCTTTGTCATTTTTCAAGACTTAATTTAATTACTTTTCATGGATACTCAATTTTGATCATTAAAAATGGAAAGCTTTATATCATTGTATATTGCTTCTCATTCCTAGGGATTAAGACTTCAGATAATATTTAATATTTAAACTACTAACAACAGTGGATAGACTTTTCAAAGCACTTGGTAAACTTTAATTTCATCTAGTTAATTTATGAAATAATGGCTTGTTGCTGCAAGAATTAATGTAGACTTTCAAACTTACTGCTAATTTTTCAGTTATGGTTACTGTGCATGAGAAGGAAGACCTCATTAACACAAAAGTGAATAGATGAGAACACAATTAAATCAGGAAGACCCTAAAAAGAAACTGAAATAGATTATAAATAAGGTCAGAAACTCTCAGCTCATCAAGGACCTGTGATTAGCCACTAATCAATACCCTAAGTAATAATTCTTATAATTTTAGTTAATAGTGTGCAATGAATATATTTTTGATTAAGAACACCCCTAATTTCTCAGTTCTTTCCACTTTAAGTTAATAAGTATGAATGTGTCAAATAAACAAAATGGATGAGAAGTTATCTGCATAATTAAGAAGGGGACATCGGAAACTTACTGGCTAATATCTCTAAAAATTGAGTCAAAACATGAAATTAAGTCTGAGTCATTACCTAAATGATGTCCAAATCTATCTTATCAGCACTAATCATCCATATTTATTTAATATACCATTTCTTTTTCGTTACTAATCTATCAATATCTCTCATCAAAAAAAAAATAACCTAAGACATTTCTGTCTCCTACTTTGATGAAGTTCTAAAAGTGAAGTACAGGGGAAATTTTCTCTAAATAAAACCTTTTAATGAAAACTGGAAGGAATGGGCTAACCTTCATTTTATTTCATGTTAACAGTGACGGGTAGTGAAATTTACAGCTAGAGAAATTGGCTTGTTCTTCCAGGCAGTATCTCACTATCCCTGGAATAGAGCTAGCATCCCATGTGCTGTCAGGGCTGCCTGACTTCAGCTGCTTATTTCCCAGGTAATTAGTAGAGATCTTTTATATTCTGCTAAAAGGGTCATTCCAAGAAGAAATAGAAAGCATCAGACAAAGAAAATATGAGTTGATCTTGTCAGCAGCAATGATTTCTCAGCAGGAGATCTTGCTGTGGCTTTCATTACCACAACAGCCAATAGGCGTTGCTATAGAAACTATACTGTTAACAAGCTAACGGAACAAGGCTGAGGCAGATAAATGATGAAACTGAGAGAATAAAAACAAGCAAAATAGTAAAAGAAAAGGCTATAAGATTTGGTTCTTGTAAATGAGCCTCTTGCTTTAAAATCTTACCTTATCTCTCCTGATTTTCCCATTAATGCTACATGGATAACATTTGACTCTTAATAAGAAAAATGTAATAAATTCAAATAGCCCTCTTCAGATAAAGTCTTGGGAATCTTTATAATTGAAAATGAAATTAAAAGCAACAATAAACCAATACCTTAAAAATCAGGACCTTAAAGTCCAAAGTGACCCATCCAATACTGAGGTATCTCCTAGCCCCAAAGAATAGAAATACTGGGCACTCATTCTCTCAGTTTGTCAGACACATTTGAGAAGTCTAGAAGTGTAATCAAAAATAAAATATATATCTCAGCTCAATTAATGATCAGGTATGTAAGAAGAAACTAATTCAAGAAGATTATAAAGTGTATGCTTCGATTAATATGTCATCAAAATCTCCACCAAACCTCAACCCCAGGTAGTGGAAAGATATATGAATTTGACCTTTTTCCTATTAACATTCAGGTTAGACAAAAGGTAGAAAATTAAACCCAAAAAATATACAAAGTATATTTATAAATCAAGTCCTCTGAGGCTGTCGGCTAAAAGTCTTTTCACATTTCTATTCTATAAACGTCTCCTTTCCCAAGCCTGTTTAAAACACTCCTTCTTCAAAATTCATCTCTTACCAAGGGATTTCTGTGCATCTAGATAGAAAAAAATGCAACCATTTATTGCTAGCACTGCTGTGGAGAAGAAAGGACACAGTAACAAGCTCCCATCCTCACCGGCGAGGCTCTCAACAGTCTGTGAATATAAATAAGGCTGTGTTAATGCTCAGTGTTCAACTGGCAATACCCTGTCACTTGATTGATTTCTATCTCCATAGTACATCTCTCAATGATTTTTTTTAAAGTCCCCGAAGGGACAATCACATGTGATAACCTAAGCTCCCTCCTACGATAGCCAAAAGGTTGTGTTTGCCCTCTTATTATACTTTTCTAAATATTCCTGTTTTTTCTGCTCACAAGTCACAACAGATTCTTACTACAGCCCTGTTCATAGATCTCCTCATATGTACCCAGAGCCTACGGGTTAGGTTAGTCCGACCAGTGGCTTGCACCTCAAGCTCCACACCTGCCTTCACATCCATTGCTATTCAAATAAATACATCAATAATGGTTTATTCAAATAATTAAATTATTTTGGCAACCATGTCTCAAAGAAGGGCTACTTGTAGCCAAAGTTGTACAAAGTGCTTCATGGAAACTACTTTTTCAACTTCTATGTCCAAGGTCCTACTAGACAGCATATGGCAGAGAAAAGGAGGAAGAAGTGGAGAAGGAGGAGGAGTGAGAGGAAGGAAGACGTGGTTCTATATTTCTGCAGCAAGAACAAAAATATTCAGGCATAAAATTCAGTCCTATATAGAAAATAGAACCATGCCAGGAAGCAGCACTTCTGGGAGGTGACTACTTAGAAGCACTGCAGAGAGATCTCTAGTTAGTTCTCAGCAGCACCACAGGAAGGTGACTACTTAGTACTTGGAAGTTCCACAGAGGGGGGCTACTTGGTTCTTGGCAGTACAGCAGACTCAATTGCTTAGTCCTCAGTGGTACTGCAAGGTACCTACTACCTCTATGCATGACACCATGAGGCAGTGGGAGGTGGGCGGGCAGAGGACTTGTCTCATCTCAGCAGATGAGGAAGCAGAGAGAGTTCAGGGCAGAGCTGGCTTTACATTACAAACTTCCTTAGACTTCAATGGACTCATATTAAAGCTATTCTTCTCCTGGGAGCAGAGACTGACACATAGATGTTGGATAGGATCACTTAGCAGGAGCAAGAAGCCTAAGTATTATTCAGTTGCAAACACAAACACATTTATCCTGAGCTAACATGACACATTTATCAGAAACATTTTAAGAGATCTGAAGTGATTTAATTTTTTTTTAATATATATTTATTGTCCATAATGTGTTACATTATTTAGTGGGCAAACCATGCGTTGTTATCCCGAATTCCCCAATTCCCCCCCTCCCCATTCCTGATCAGTTGTATATCCTCCTCTGTGGGCTGTCTGTATTAGTCCTTGTGGCAAGGTATCCTGTATATCTTAGTACTCATCCCAGTCTTCCTGGCC
>PVHP010033410.1:0-19735 GCA_004024765.1 Zapus hudsonius
AGTGATCCTCTACCTCAGTCTCCTGAGTGCTGGGGCTAAAGGTGTGTGCCAGCAGGCCTTAGAATTCTTGAAGTGAGAGGTTGTCACCTGTTTCATGGACCTGCTCTGATTTCCCTCACTGCTTACTGTGATGGCAGCCAGAATTTAAACCTTTTTTTCTGTGCTCCATGTGACCTTGTGTTCCCAGTGTTTACTAAATACTTCAAATAGCTTCTCCAAAATTTCTTCCTTCATTTTGCACACTATGCACATTTAGACCATAAAAGGACCCATTGAAATAAATGTTAAAGTCCCACAAATCACACAGTGTGTCTTAATGACAGGTTTTTCAGTTCAGATTTACAGGGGACTTTGAGTAGTTTAATGATAAGTTGAATGTTTCTAAATCTTTGATATTTTCCATTTGGCTTTTTTGGGGTCATATCTTGCTAGAGAAGTTTCAACGCTCTGGTTTCTTTAACTTCAAAAGTTATTAATTTAGCACCTACTTCTCACCATAACCTTTTTCTACATAGTAGAAGATACAAGGAAATAGAAGAGAATTTTACAATGGGAAGGGATAGGGTGGCCTAGTAGATGACAGACGGCCCATGTTCAGCAGGAGGTATAGAGGAGATAGGAATGTAGGAGGGAGGCAGAGTCCTGGTGGAAGAGCTTGAGGAAGGCTTGTGGCATTTGAACCTGGCCCTCAGGAATAGGGAGATGAGTGATGTGCTGGGAGGGCATTTCAAGTCATGGAAAAGCTTGACCAATGCCCTAGAAATTGAAATCACTTGGCATTTATTTGTTGGGGTAAGAAGAGTGATTAGTTGTTTGGTAAACTTAGAATTGTAGTCTTGATGGGAGAGAAGCACTAGAAGATTGAATGCTTATTTATGGGACACCAACTGTGTGGTAAATACCCTCTTGTCATTTAAGCCCCATCTGTGAAATGCAATAAAAGTTTAATATATGATTCCAATTCAAAAATTCATCATTATGAAGGAAATATAAAAAAAAATCTTGGGCTGGAGAGATAGCTCAATGGCTAAGGCACTTGCCTGCAAAGCCTAACAAACAACCTGGGCTTGATTACCCAGTTCCCACAAAAAGCCAGATGCACAAAGTGATGCATCTATCTGGAGTTTGGTTGCAGTGATTAGAGTCCCTGGTGTGCCCATACTCACTCTGTCTGTCTGTCTGTCTGTCTTCTCTCCATCAGTTTACAAATTAAAAAAAGAAAGAACGGGGAGAGAGAAGGGGGTGAGAGAGGGAGAGAGAGGAAGAGAGAGAGAGGGAGAGAGAGGAAAGCAGACCACAAAGATGTGTAGCCTAAATTTTCATCCTTAGTAGTAGCAGCTGGGGCATGACTCAGTGGTAGAGCCCCTGCCTAGAATCCCCCAGTGAGGGGCTGGGTGTGGCTTGGTCCATTGTAGAGCATTTGCCTAGAACACCGAATTGAGGGGTTGGGAGTGTTGTTCAGTGCCTGTATAGCACGGGGGTTCCACTTCTAGTACCCCTAACAAAAAAAAAGAATAAAAAAATCAGCACTACAGTTAATCAGTTTTTCTGAAGACTCAGTCTCCTCACATTTAACATGGCATAACAGTAGTACCTATCATAGTTGAGTTGCAAGAAATATATGGCTAATATTAAAAATGTTTACAACAGGGCCAGGCATGGTGGTGCACACCTTTAATCCTAGCACTCAGGAGGCAGGAGTAGGAAGACCGTCATGAGTTTGAAGCTACCCTGTATCAGCCTGGGTTAGAGTGAAACCCTACCTCATAAAGAAAAAATACTACAACAGGGCATGGCATATAGCAGATCATATACAAGTGCTAGCAATGAGTTATCTATTAATGTAATATTAGTTTGTGGTACATTGTTTATGTATGGATATTTTTTTCCTCTGGGAGAAATTAGATTCTTCTTTCTGTCGCACATATATATATATATTCTATAATTAAAGAAGTCATGAAGTTATAATTCTATAACTTCAGTGAAATTATGATCTTCTTGGCCTGTCATATGTAGATTCACAGCAGAGTCTGTTGGGATGGACATGTCTTTCTTTCTGAGAACCTTTATGCTTAGCAAGGCAGATGACTAGTTTTACTTACTGTGCTGGGACACGACAGATGTGAAGGTTGGTGCTATACTTACCTTCACGTTGCTGACAAAGCACCTGACCAAAAGCAACTAATGTAAGGGAAGGATTTATGTTTGGCTTACAGTCTCCAGCAGAAGCTCCATGATGTCAGGGGAAAGGATTACCTGAGCAGAGGCTGGACATCACCTCTGCCACAGAAGGTGGAAAGCAGGAGAACAAGCTAAGCTCTAGCAAGGAGCTCTAACAGTAACTCTCCTAAGCCTGCCGCCACCAACACAGCTCCTCCATTAAGACTTCACCTCCCAAACTGCCACCAGCTGGGGATTAAGAATTTAAAACACATGAGTGGGGACATCTTAATTCAGACCACCATAGTTGGCTTCATATATGTGTGTGTCCATGCACATGTGTGTGTTCTTGCACATCTGCAGGTGGGCTCCAAGTTTTCAGTGAGTCACCTTTGGAAGAATAGCTTACCAGCAGGGTGTCCTGGTTATAAGCAGCAAACATTGACTTGGGTAACTTAAGAGAATATATGGAGTACCAAGAGCAGTAGTTCTTGGGATGTCTAAAGGTTAGGCTCTGAACCTGAGACCAAGAAGCACAGCAGCGAGTTGTAGACATAGCTCTGCTGCTCTCATTGTCGCAGCAGTTCAGCTTCACCACCTTCCAGTCATGGCTGCCCTCCTCTTTGCCTGAAGCCCAGAGCTGACCTGGAATTCAGTACGTGTTCCCAGGCTGGCCTCAAACTCACAGCAACCCTCCTTCCTCTGCCTCCCAAGTGCTGGGATTAAAGGCATGTGCCACCATGCCTGGATTTTTAAAATATATTTTTATTTATTTGCAAGCAGAGAGAGAGAAAGAAGAGAAACAGACAGAATGGGTACGCCAGGGCCTCCAGCTGCTGCAAACAAACTCCAGATGCATGCACCACCTTGTGTTCCTGGCTTTACTTGGGTACTAGGGAATCCAACTCTGATCATTAGGTGTTGCAGGCAAGCATCTTAACCACTGAGCCATGTCTCCAACCCTCCCTTCCCCTTTCTTGTTACTGATACAATAGCAGAAAATCTTGGAGCCAGTTTAATACCTAGCAGTAGACATTTGGATTCATTGTGGATAGCCACATGGCAATACATTAGAGCCCTTAAACATCTAACCTAAGAATATGTAATGACATGGACCCCATTCATTCTCCTAGGGAGTGCGCATGGTGTGGATAACCAATCACATTACCCTCTCCTGGGAGCAGCTACTATTTCTATTCCTACTATTGAGATCAGGAGCAGAGTTATTGACTGTGCCCAAGGTCACATGGCTGGTAAGCCGAGAGGGAAGGTTTGAACTTGGGAGTCAGGCTCCAGAAGGAGCACTTTAACAAAGAAGGAAAAAGTAGCAATAAGTAGGTAGGTCAAATCAAACTGATTCTTTTTGTTTGCTTGTTTGTTTTTAACTTTTTAGTGATAGCTTCCATAATCATAAATCATAAGCCATTATGATTCCCTCTCCACCCTCCTCCATATCTCTTCCTCCTCTCAATTAGTCTCTAATTTGTTTTGGTGTTATCATCTTTTCTTTCAATAATGTGTATGTATTATCAGGCATTGCAAAGTCATGAATATTAAGGCCATTTTGTGTCTGGAAGTTTGCGTTATAAACAGCCCTATCCTTCTGTTGCAGTCAGCTTACTCTGTTGCTACATAGAAAGAACCCAGACCAAAGTGGCTTGTGGAGGAATGGATTTATTTGGCTTACGGACTTCAGAGGAGACTCCATCCTGGCCGGGAAAACGATGGCACGAACAGAGGGGTGGACATCACCTCTGCCACAGCACTGCAAATAGTGGCAGGAAGGTGTGCCAAACACTGGCAAGGGGAAGCTGGCTTATAACCCCCATAAACCTTCCCCTAACAACAGAGCTCCAGTGAGGTTGTAAAACCCAAACTGCCATCAGCTGAGGATCAACCAATCAAAACACATTCATTTGTTTGTGGGGGACACCTGGATCAAACCATGACACCTTCCTTTCGCTTTTTTTTTTTTGTGTTGTTTGTTTTTTGTTTTTGTTTTTGTTTTTTGAGGTAGGGTCTCGCTGTAGCCCAGGCTGACCTGGAATTCACTATGTAGTCTCAGGCTGGCCTCAAACTCACAGTGATCCTGCTTCCTCTGCCTCCCAAGTGCTGGGATTAAAGGCATGCACCACTATGCCCAGCTCAAACTGATTCTTAAGGCATTGTAAAGACAAAGTTTCAAAATAATGAAAAATTACCTGTCCAGAGATATTTCATTGGAAATTTCTTTTTATATATAACAAGAAATCTGTTGAGTTGGGTGTTGATATACACCTTGTAATGTCAGCACTCAGAGTCTGAGGCAGGAGGAACTATTGTGAGTTTCAGGCCAGCTAGAGCTACCTAGCAAACCCTGCCTCAAAGGAAAAAGAAAGAAATTCTAGTTGTTTTCTCATTCATATAAGAACTTCATATTTGAACTTGTGTGTCATACAGTATATTTATCATTAACTGTATAGGGAGTTATCACTATCATGCCCACAAATGTCCTTGGGATTTTAAAGTCGGTGTTACTTTTAAGGTTATATAAAAGCAATCGATAGAAGTCTGGGCCTTAAATGGAAGTTTTAAGTGTATGCAGTTTTTAAAGATTTCTGTCTGTCACATCTTGGCACAAGTTTCCTGTTTGTAAAGTCTGGCTATGAGAAGGTTCTGGTTTCTGTATGTATATTTTAAAATAATCTGAGTCATGGATTGAAGTTGGTTGCTGACATGATGTCTGTCTGTAACATTTCTGCTTTGTCATGCCTTAACATGAAGACATTGCATTTATTTCAGTAAGAGCAAAAACATACTTCATTGGAACAATGACATTCCTTTTTAAATACTTTTCTCATGCATTTACATCTTTCCAGCAACTACTGTATTGGAATGAAAACTTGGGTTTGATTTCACAGGAAGCTTAGGGGAAGGACCCTAGAGTGCACACACAGTAGATGGTGCTGCAAGTGGTGTGTGCAGAGGAGGCTGGGAAGAAAGAGCTCCACTTGCTCACTATGGAGTGCTCACGCTCTAGGTGTAATTCTGCCTTGAAAATGGGCAAAATGGCAAATTTTGCTATATGTGTTTTACAATTTTTAAAAATGAATACTGAGACAAGGATGGGGAATACTCACCTGTAATCCTAGCACTTGGGAGGTGGAGGCAGAAGGATCCAGGAGTTCAAGGTCATCCTCAGCTACATAATGAATTGAAAGCCAGCCTGGACTACATGAGACCCTTTCTCAGAAAACTATTACCAAATAATAATGATAATAAACAAAACTGTTATATATTATAAAGCACTGAATTTTACACTTCAAGTGGGTGAAGTATATGGTATATGAATTTTATCTTAATTAACACACCTAAAAAAGTTCATGCTGGCTTTAAATTTTGCCATTTTAAAGTATAGAATTACACTTAGAACGTCATGCATATATTTGCCAATTTTTAAAAGATCACTCAAGACACTCTGTGACCATTAAATGATAACTCTCCATGTAGAATTGTCACATGGGTAAATTAGAGCAGGCTGTGTTCCTGCTCCGTTTTTGAATTTCTGTGAATCCGTTCTTCCTGCCCTTGATTTCTGTTGCCAGTGAGTTCAGGAATAATACCCACACACCTGCTTAGAGCACGCTTTTCTCATAACTGCACCCAGGCCCTTGTGCTGCGAAGCAAGCTCTGCCCCTGGGCTAAATGCCCAACTCCTGATAGGATTATTGAACAGATAAATTCTGTCTCCAAAGTCCTCAAAGCAGATGTATAGGGTGTTATTAATACATACTAACAGCAGGGAAATTCCAAGATGATTTCACAAGATGTTAGTGAGATTTTAGAATGCATAAAATGTGGGCTGGAGAGATGGCTCAGAGGTTAAGGCACTTGCCTCCAGTGCCTAAGGCCCCGGGTTCAATTCCCCAGGACCTACATATGCCAGACCCACAAGGTGGTGGCTCTGGTGCGCTCTCTCTCTCTCTCTCTCTCTCTCTCTCTCTCTCTCTCTCTCTCTCTCTCTCTCTCTCTCTCACACACACACACACACACACACACACACACACACTTTCTCTCTCTCTCTCTGTATCTCTCTGCTTGAAAATGAATAAATAAAATATATTTTTAAAAAAAAAGAATGCATAAAATGTAAGAATCCCAAACTAGTTTGTAGGCTCATATTTGGTCTACCTTTTTTCTAGAGTGCAGTTTTAAATGGAATCCATATTCCCAGTCATAATTCATAGTGACTAGTTTATGATGCCTTCTTTTAAAAACTTTCATATGTGCATGATAGTATTACATTGAAAGTCTTTGAGCTTGCTTAGACATGGAAATGCTCAAAAGAAAAAACCTCATTGTTATTTTTCATTTTAAAATAGAGAGAGAGAGAGAGAGAATGGGCACACCAGGGACTCTTGCCACTGAAAATGAACTTCAGATGCTACTTTGTTTATATGACTTTATATGGGTACTTGGGAATCAAACCAGGGCCTTGTACAAACAAGCTCCTTTCACCACTGAGCCTGAAAAGCTAATTATTATGTATTTTTGTGTGTATATATATATTTTTTTTCTCCATTAGCATAAGATTGAAATTTCTAGACTTTCTGATATAGAATAGTCAATTCCATTTTCACTCCTGGACTCTCTACATGCTTGTTGGGAAGTTGGTCTATAGTGCTTGAAATGTAATCTTCCCTTTTTCTGTGGCTTCTTTCTTTCTTCCTTTTTTTTTTTTTAAGGTAGGGTAAGGTAAGGTAGGTTGACCTGAAATTCACTATGTACTCTCAGACTGACCTCAGACTCACAGTAATCCTCCTACCTCTGCCTCCTGAGTGCTGGGATTAAAGGCATGTGCCGGGCTGGAGAGATGGCTCAGCGGTTAAGGCATTTGCCTTCAGTGCCTAAGGCCCTGGGTTCAATTCCCCAGTCCCCACATAAGCCAGACCTACAAGGTGGTGGCCCTGGTGTGTTCTCTCTCTCTCTCTCTCTCTCTCTCTCTCTCTCTCTCTCTGTATCTCTGCTTGAAAATGAATAAATAAAATATTTTTTAAAAAGGCATGTGCCACCATGCCCAGCTAATGATGATTCTTAAAATACCTTTCAATTTATGAAATTTGGCTGAGCTTGGTGGCACACATCTGTAATCCAAGCATATGGGAGGTGGAGGCTGGAGGACTCTGAAGTTCAGAGTCATTCTCAGGTACATGGCTACATAGTAAGTTTGAGGTCAACCCAGGCTATACAAGACCCCGTCTCGAACAGAGAAAGGCTGGATGGTAGTGTTTGCTGCACAAGCAGGAGGGCCTGAGTTTGGATCCCTGGCACCCAGGTGAAAGCCAGGTGTGGTTGCATGTGCCTGTGCTGGCTAACTAGTATAGCCACCTGGTGAGCTCCAAGTTCAGGGAGAGATCCTGTCTCTAAAACAAAGGGAGAACAATTGAGGATGCATGCACACACATGTGCACCTGCACACACATGTGCCCACACATATGAACACACATATAAAGAAAAACAACATAAAAATCAATTTGTGAAATTCAGTTTCCAATGTGTAGGTTGAGTCATGTTCCGCCCATATTAATATTGTCTTAACTAACCCATGGCATCTCAGAATGGGATCTCATTTGCCAAAAGGGTTGTGCAGATGTCTGAGTTAAGACAAGGTCCTCCAGGAAGGAGTAGGGTAGACCTCTGATCTGGTGGTTGTCCTTCCGAATAGGAAAACTGTGGACTCAGACATGCACACGAGGGGAACATGTGTGAGCATGAAGGAACCAGTGGGTGATGCTTCAAAGCCACAGACACCAAGCATAGGCCACACACCAACAGAGAGAGATCGGCCAGAACCACAGCACAGTGTCTTGGTGTTGTTGAAGCCACATGCAAGACAGAGCTCTTAACTCTCTACTCCTTCTTGGTTGAGATCCTGAAGAAAACACACTGCTTTAGCCCTTGAGTTTAACTTAGAAGTACCTAGTCTACTGATGCCAGAGCTGACTTTTTTTCTGCTGTCATGGGTATCTGACAAACCCCTGTGAGGCCCAGCTTGAAGATGAGACTTCCTGCTACTGTCAGTTAGTGAGAGCTTGCCATCTTTCTTGTATAGGACATTCATGTATTCATTCTGGGGAGCTGGGCATCAAACTCGAGGTTTTAGGCAAGCCCTCTATCACTAAGCTACATTCCCAGCCTATACCTAGGATTTTTATCTCGTGCCAGGCTTCGGAAACTCACAAACACATCAGTGTGACGTCCATGCCACTCAAAGCTGTGCTTGTCTGTGTCATAGACATCTCAGAGAGCCAGGGGCTTGACCTGAGCTGAACTCCCTTTGCAGTCTTAGATTCACTGGTCTCCTGCCTGCCCAGCTGCCATGTTGCACTCAGATGCCTTTAAGTTTATGAGGCACTCAAAACTGTAGCTTGGAAATGACCTGTGGAGTTATGTAAAAACTAAGTTGATGTATACTGATGTATGATATATACTGATGTATACTCACAGATACTGAATATATACTGCCCAGAGCGGCTTCAGTTTTAGCACTTGAGCATTAATTCTCTTTATGATGGAGAAAGCTATTCGTTGTTCCTATTGATTTCCTCTCTCACAAAAGAGCTTATTGATGAAGTTGTAGATTGATCCTAATTGTATTTCTAGTACTTTCAGTTTGTGTTCCTGAAATATTTAAGACGACTTTTAGGCAGCAGTTATTTTTAAGATTAACTCAGATAACTTCTATCTTTCAATTGCTTGTAGTTTTGCTAATTTTGTACATAAATTTCAACTGAGTGATTCGTGAAACTTAGTTTGACTCTCTCTCGCTCTCTCTCTCTCTAGTTGAGGATGGGACCAGGGCCTTGTAAATGATAGGCAAAGTTCTATTTCTGAGCTACATCCACAGCCCATCATTATCTGTTATTTTTGAAAATTTAAGTAAAATGAAAGGTTTTTTTTGTTGTTGTTAAACCATGGTCTCGTTATCCTATGCTGGCTATGAACTCACTATGTAACTTCTGATCCTCCTTCCTTTACCTCCCAAATGCCGGGATTTCAGGTGTGTACCACCAGTTTTTGTGGTGCTGTGGTTCAAATTCAGGGCTTCGTGCATGCTGGGCAAGCACTCTACTAATTGAGGCACATACTTAGTCCCTAAAACTTTTTATTTTAGAAAATTTACTTATGGGGCTGAAGAGATGGCTTAGCAGTTAAGGCATTTACCTGCAAAGCAGAAGGACCCTAGTTCAGTTCCCCAGTACCCATGTAAAGCCAGATGCACAAGGTGGCACATGTGTCTGGAGTTCGTTCACAGTAGCTAGAGGCCCTGGCATGCCCATTCTCTCTGTCTGCCTCTTTCTCTCTCTCACACACTCTCTCAAATAAGTAAATAAAATAATTTTTAAAAGAAAATTTACTTATTGACAATTCATAATTACAGAATTGACTTCTTAGTTCAGCCTGGGTGTGTAGTTATTTGTTATTGAATGTTCATATAGAATGGTGCATATATAGAGACTTACATACTCTTTTATGTATATGTGTATGTGGTGTGTATGTGCATGGGGTTTGCATTCTGGTCTGTATACATATGTTTCCAGGCCAGAAATTAATATTGAGGGTCTTAAACCTCATTTACTCTCCACCTTATTCTTGGAGGCAGGGCTTCTTTTATTTTAAATACTTTTCTTTATTTGCAAGATAGAGAATATGAATGGGTGCTTCAGGGCCTCCAGCCTCTGCAAACAAACTCCAGACTCATGCACCACCTTATGCATTTGGCTTTACGTGGTTACTGGGGAATTGAACTCAGGTCCTTCTACTTTATAGGCAAGCTCCTTAACCACTGGGCCATCTTTCCAACTCAGTGCTTGACTTTTGTTTGTTTGTTTGTTTTTTCGAGGTAGGGTCTCACTTTAGTCCAGGCTGACCTGGAATTCACTATGTAGTCTCAGGGTGGCCTTGAGGTCACGGCAATCCTCCTACTTCTGCCTCCCGAGTGCTGGGATTAAAGGCATGTGCCACCATGCCCAGCAGTGCTTGGCATTTTTATGTGGGTGCTAAGGATCTGAACTCAGGTCCTTATGTTTTACTGCTGAACCATTGCCCCAGCCTGAGTCAGTTTTTCTGAATAAGAAAGGTCTCTTTAAGAGAAGAAAACCCTTCTATGTTCTATGTCAGAGAAGACACTAACTATACCTACTTGGCATCCGATAGCTGTGCATTTGAATCTGAGGCATGAAACAGCAGAGCTGCTCAGGATTTAGGGGCCATTTCTAGAAGGCTCTGCAATCTACTGTTGCTCATTGTCGTCACGTGGTGGCTTGGTTGCATTTTGCCGATACTGTGGCAGCATATTCTAGAAGAACCTTTATTTTCCAATGTTTAGTATGGCGACAATACTTTCCACCTTGTCACCTGATTTCTGTACTAAAGCTGGAAACAGTGGGGAGGGAATTTGAAATGGGAGGACAGGGACGTTGACACTCATCAAGAGAGACAAGCTGAAGGCAGCTTTTAGTTTGATTAATTTATAATTCACTTGGGGAACATTTCCTAAAGAACAGTGATTTCAAGAACACCAAAGCTGCTTATAATTCTGGAAGAAGTGGGAGGAGGAGACTAACAGTGTGTTCTTCGTGTGTGGTTCACATTCTTTCCACATCCTTTTGAGCAACATGATTATGGATGTCACATCTGTGACCTCCCTCTTCATTTTATGCATGTTCCTGCCTATGTCCTTATTCCAGCACTCCATCCTTGTGGCTGATGGGTGATGTGATGTGGCCAGAGGAGGGAAGTGGTGTATAGCACCTGGTGTGGCTAAGACCAGCTGACAGTCCATGGAAAGAGACTACACAGTCAATTTCACTATCCTCAGTAGTCATCATCTTTGAAATCTCTGCAAACACTGAATTGGTGACTACTGAGCCACAGCTCCTGGGGGAGCGTCCTGTGAGCCTCTCATCACAGTGTTGTGACTATAGGTTGTTGATTTATTAGCATCCAACTCTCAGCCAACAGCACTGTAACTCGTGCCAGAACAGACTTAGCTAACACATGTACCCTCTCCTGGAAGCACACCATACCTTGTGCTTGGGAGTACTGCACAGCTTCAGCATTTGGCCTGGGGTCATTTTACACAGCACTGTCACCAAGAAGACAAAGCAGAGACAAACATGACACCAGGTAGACCTTGAAAGGCCACTTGTTTGCAGTGAGAGTTGAAGCAGGCAGAGCAATGCCCTGTCTGGCCTCAGCAAAGAATACATACTTCCATTGACTCTTCCCAGCTCTGCACACATCTGAACGCCTGGGGAACACCTCGGGTATTGATTTTGGGGTTACAAATACATTTGCACAGGTAGCTGAATGCACAGAATCCTTGGATAACGAGGGTCAGCTGTACTTTAAAGATGGCTTGGTGTTCTGTCTCCACCATTCCCTGCTTGTTTTTTTAAAATATTTTATTTATTTATAAGCAGAGAGAGAGAGAGAGAGAGAGAGAGAGAGAACACATGTGTATGGGTGTGCCAGGGTCCCTAGCCACTGCAAATGAACTCCAGATGCATGCATCACTTTGTGCATCTGGCTTACATGGGTACTGGGGAATTGAACCCAGTTCCTTTGGCACTGGAGGCAAATGCCTTGACCATTGATCCATCTCTCCAGCCCCATTCTGTGCTTCTTTTAGACAGGGTCTCGCTATGTAGCCCAGGCCACCCTAAAATTTGCAGTCCTACCTCAGCCCCACAAGTGCTGGAATTATAGGAGTATGCCACCCATGCCTGGCCACCACCATTTTCTTTACTCCTTTCTTTCCTGCATGTGTGTGTATGTATGGTCATTATGTGCACATGTTGAGAACTTCACATGTCTTGAAGGAAGAAGGTGGGGAAGGAAAGAGGGTCATGAGGGGAGGGAGCTTGAGGCCAGGGGTGAGGTAGAGCCTGGAGGAATCCCAGTGACCTCTCCTGGGATTTGAAGACAGACGACCATAACTTAGACTAGGATAGAAGCCAGGGGCCTGGAAAGAGAAGAGTAGTTTCTGCTGGGGGTCGCCGGAGAGAGGACCTGGCAAGGGGCATTTTGTGTGAGTGAAGTGACAACTTTGAAGCGCCTCCATACTGTGAGTCACATCCAGGCTGTCCTAACTGTCCAGATGGGAATTGTGTGCACACTCACTTCCCTACCCATGCTCTGGTTTTTGCTCTCCATCTGTGAGCAAGCCAGCTCTTCGTGTAAACCCTTTGTTTCTTATCCTCCAAGGGTCTGGCACAAGAGCGGTATGCTTGTTACTATTTTGAGGTCTTGAGACTCTTGCCATGTAGCTCAGGCTGGCCCAGGAGTTACTGCAGTTCAGACTGACCTGGAACTTGAGATGGTCCTGCTTCTGCTTCCTGAGAACAGGGGTTATAGGTGTGCACCACCATGCCTGTCCAAGTCTTATTCCAGAGATGGATTCTTTTCTGAGGTGGTGTCGTAGTCAGCCATATGTCGCTGGGATGAATCTCCAAACCAGGCACAATTTGGGCGAGGAAAGTATTTATTGAAGTAACAGACCCAGGGGAAGTTAAGGAAAAAGGCTGGCCCCCTTTCACAGATCCAAGCAGAGACAGAGACAGTACCTCCAGAGCCAGCAAGCCCACTGTGACTCACAAAATGGCAGAACTGCCAGACTGGGGTTCTGGCTGCTGTTTTGCATATGTATCCCTAATATTTTGCATCCATTTTAGAAAGGGTGTCATGACCCCAGGAGGCCAGGCCAAAGTGACACTTCCTCCAGCCAGAAGCCTGGAGACAAAATTAACAATTTTAATAAACCATTGATTCTATGGGGGACATCTATTCAAACTACCACAGGTGGCTTTCAAGGTCTTCTCACATTGGCATGGCTAATGTTTGCAGGTGGAGTAGATGAGAGTCATCCCATTTCTTGCACAGCCCACTGTCCTAGTCAGCCACACACCACTGGGATGAATCTCCAAACCAGGCACAGTTATGGGAGGAAAAGATTTTTTGAAGCTACAGATCCATAATGGTGAAAAAGACTAGCCTCCTTTCACAGGTCCAGAGAGAGAAGCCATCATCAACACCACACAACAGCAAACAGGCAGGGAGAAAAAGAGAAATTTTCTCCCCCTTTATATAGCCTTGGGGGTGGGGTCTTGCAACCCTTTTCCAGATTTATTGGCTTCCTGCACTGCCCTCTCAGGAAGGGATGTTCATTTATAGCTTCCCTACATCCTCCTTCCCCCTACTGAGAGGGCTGCCTTCATGTGAAAATCCCCAGAGCCCCCACCCAAGAGTACTAAAAAGGTCAAGTTAACAACAAAACAACCATCACACCCACAAAGGCGCTTCCTCTCTCCCTTCCTCCCAGCCTTTGTGCAGGGACCTTCTAAGCCTAGATTGAGTGCCAAACTCTCAGAGAGACACATGGAAGTTTTCCATCATTTTTTTCTTGTTACTCTGCAAATATCTTTCAGTAGACAAGAACATAGCAATTTAAGAGGAATGCTTCATGGGCTTCTTGCAGGATGACTGTGTCTTACATCTGGTTCAAATTTGTGGGTATGCATTGCATGAATTTCACCAAATTGTGTGTTTCAAACCCATGTAAATAAATGAATAAGTAACCAAAAGCTAGAGTAGTATTTTGGGAATGTGTTTCCCTTACTTTTTTGGGCTTACAGGAAAATTCCTGAAATGCCCAGATAGTAAATATTTTATGCTTTGCAGCCATATGGTCTCTGTTGCAACTACTCCACTCTGCTGTTGTAGCCATAGATACTAAGTAAACTGATGAGCATGGCTATGTTCCAATAAAACTTTATTTACAAAACTAGGCTGTAGTTTGCCAACCCTGACATAGAGCAGAACTGTTAGTTTAAGATCCACAGAGCTTCTTTGCAGAGTTAACTCGCCAGAGAAATCAGTATATAGGGCAGCAAAAGTAAGGTTATATCACAAAGTTTCCTTTGATTAATTTTGCTTTCAAAAAGAGTTTAGCCAGGCATGGTGGTACACAACTTTAAGCCCAGCACTGGAAAGCAGAGGTAGGCTTGGTGTGAATTCAAGGCCAGCCTGGGACTACAGAGTAAGTTCCTAGGTTAGAGTGAGACCCTACCTTGAAAAAAAAAGTCCAGTACCAAAGCATCACATTCATTGAGTATTGCTTACTGGCAGTAGAAAGGGAATAATGGAAATTTTTTTCTTTATTTTAAATTTATTCATTTTCAAGCAGAGAGAGAGAGAGAGAGAGAGAGAGAGAGAGAGAGAGAGAGAGAGAGAGAGAGAGAGAGAGAGAATATGCACCAGGGTCACAACCTTGTGGGTCTGGCTTATGTGGGTCCTGGGGAATTGAACTCAGGGCCTTAGGCACTGGAGGCAAGTGCCTTAACTGCTAAGCCATCTCTCCAGCCCGGAATAATGGAAATTAAATACAGGAATTCCAATAGCTCACTTACATTTTAATGGGGTTTTTTCCGGTTACAAATTGAGGATTTAAAGATAAATTCTAGGGTACAATAGTCCTCTCTCATCTATGTGGAATATGTTCCAAGAACCCGAGTGGATGCCCGAAACCAAGCATAGTAACTACTGCATGTTTTCACCTCTATATACATACCTGTGATAAAGTTGTAATTTATAAGGTAAGGCTCAGTTGGTACAATGTTTGCCTAGCATCCATTCCCAGTAGTGCTTCAGGAGGTAGAACTAGGAAGATCAGAAGGTCAAGGTCATCCTTGACTGTATAGTGATTTTAATGCCAACCTGGGCTACATGAGACCCTGTCTCAAAAAAAAAAAAAAAGGCACAGTAAGAGATTAGCAACAATAATTTATAGTTACCAGTGTGGTACTCACACCCATAGTCCCAGACTTAGGCTGAGACAGGAGGACCTTGTGTTGGAAGCCGACTTGGACTACACAGTAAGACCTGTCTCAAAAACAAAACAGAACAGACTTAATAGAAAATAGAATAATTGTTAAAAATATACTGCAATAGAACTTGTGTGGCTGTGGCTTCTCTATCATAATATGGAGTTTTCTATTTAAACATGCTCAGATTTGTTTTTTGTGACATAGGGTCTCATCCTATAGCCCAAGTTGGCCAGGAACTCACTGTGCTCCCTCTGCCTCAGTCTCCAGATGCTGGGATTACTGGCATGAGCCACTATACCCTGCTCTCTGTTTAATATTTTTGGACTGTGGTTGAACTCTGGTAACTGAAACCCTTGAAAACAATGCCTCAGACTATGAGGGATTATTGTGTTTGATATTTTAGAATGAAAAGCAGAGGTTATTCATTTCATTCACCCCTTCCCCATATATTCATGCTCCCCCTGTCCTGACCATCTCTCCCCCCCCAACAGGGGCGCCATGGGTATCCTGACAAGAGGCTTCTCCTTCCTCTCCCCCTGCGTCCCTGTAAGGAAAAGGAGGTCAGCTAGCAGCTGTCAAGCCTGGGAGAACTTGTGTGCTCTCTGCGATTATTTGATCTTCATCAATTAGTGGAGAATCCATTTCCAAAAAGTCTTGTTTGGGGCCAGGGAGATGGTTCAGTGTGTAAAGTACTTGCCCCTCCAGCAGGGCCCAGATTCTGTCTTCAGTACCCATCTAAAAGCTGGGCATTGTAATTGCCTATAATTGCAGCCCTGGGGAGGTGGAGACTAAGATTTGCTGGTGAGCTCCATCCGGGTTTAGTTTGTCTCAAAAAGTAACGTGGAAAAGCCAGGCGTGGTGGGTGGTGCACGCCTTTAATCCCAGCACTCGGGAGGCAGAGGTAGGAGGATTGCCGTGAGTTCAAGGCCACCCTGAGACTACATAGTGAATTCCAGGTCAGCTTGGACTAGAGCGAGACCCTACCTTGAAAAACCAAAAAAAAAAAAAAAAAAAAAGTAAGGTGGAGAGCAATTGATTATAGAAGACTATGTCAAACTCTCATCAGAGTTGGCACAGCTTCTGCCAAAGAGGCAAGAAGCTTCACCAATCCCCGACCTGTTTCTCACTTTCTTTCTGAACTGACTTTCACTGCTTCATGTCTATGAACATATGCTTTTCTCTAGTTACTAGGCTCTATAACCCCCCCCAGAAGTAAGTAATTTTCTTTGAAATACACCTCTAAGTGGTCAGTGCCAATTCCTTCCCAACAGGATTTTCCTCAACAGTTTAACATTTTGAAGGGTTTCAGAAGACAAAACAACTGATCAGTTGTATTTTATACCTGTGCTGGCTTTGGTTTGGGGAGGGGGGTACTGGGGATTAAAGTCTTATCCACGAGCATTCTGCTAGACAAGTACTCTATGACAGCTACATGCCAGCTCTTGTCAGTTGTATTTTCAGAAGGCAGTCAAGCCTGTGTCTTGATCTACCTTTCAGCATGCAAAAAGTAAAATGGACACTTGGGTGCTAGGGTCTACCCATTGTCAGATTTCTGACCACATAGCTTTTATAGCTGCCTCCATCCCTGTCTGCCCCTACAAATAGCCAGTCTCGCCTCCACAAAAACAAAGCCTGCAACCCAAATCAAATTTCACACAATAATATTATGTTTTTCTGAATTCTTTTTTTAGAGAGAGGGAGGGAGAGAGAGAGAGAAAGAGAGAGAGAATGTGTGTGTTTGTTATGTGTATCCCAGGCTGTTCTCACATTCACTATGTAGCTGAAGATGACTTTGAACTTCTGATCCACCTGCCTGCACCTCTAGTGCTGGAATTATAGGCTTGCATCCTGTTTTATGTGGTACTGGGGTGGAACCCAGGTCTTCATGCATGCTAGGCAATCACTCTACAGATTAGCTAAATCCTTAGCCCTGTTTTTATGAATTCCTGTCTTCCACCTGTATGGCTCATTTTGAAATTTGGTTGGAGTTCCATTTCTTTAGACTGACCCCTGTCGTGGATCCAATGTCCAGGGATTTAAAACCTGTTTGGAGAGTTGTATCGCTAAGTAGTAAGAAACTTTTTAGGGTCATGAAGGACAGTTGACAGGAGAAGGGAAAGTTGAAGCTAGCCTGGGAGCAGGGTCGGATGGGTGTGAAGGAGGTGGAAGGATCAAAAGAGCCCAGGGAAGCTTTATGTGGCAGCTCTTAGGATCCATAGGTGCACAGTGTGTGTGTGTGTGTGTTTGTGTGTGTGTGTGTGTGTGTGTGTGCGCGCGCGCATGGGGCATATATACAGCAGTCAGTGTGTGTACCAGCAATAGAGGTACATGTACACTTCACTGTGTGTAAGCACATGTATGTACACAGCGGTCTGTGAGCACTTGCGCATGTGTGCACACAATAGTCATATGAGTACCACACAGTAATAAGTACACAACAGTCTGGGCTCATGCATACATCAGTGTATGTAGGTGTGTGCACGTAGCTGGCTGTAGGTGCCTCAGGGAGTCTTTAGGGGAGATGGACAGATGGTGAGGGCTACTGAGTCTTAAGTGCTAAATGCTGGGAGTTTCACTCACTCTACAATTCTCTTTTTTGAGGAATTTGCATTCTATTTTGTAAGCAATGCTAAATTCAGACATAGCTGTGCTTGTGGGTTGTATAATGAAGTGTCTTATTCATTCATCCAACAAATAATGATTTCATGATGAAAATGAATTGGAGCCAAGAGGTGCCAGCGCAGGCTGTAATTGTCCCGAACTGAGAGAAGAGTTGCCTGGGCCGAGCCAGGGCAGCGGACTCAAAGAGCAGACAGGCTGTGACAGACGCTGCTGCATTGAGAAGACGATGAGTGGTTGAATTAGTCAGCAAAGGAGTCTGTCACATTATGGTTTCCTCTTCTTGGCGATGGCATTGTCTGTCCAATGAAACTAATTTTTTATGGGCTGAACATTTTATGCTATTATATCAGGTGCCACAGGGTTTATGACAGGGTAGTTTGTTCAACTTCTTATTCCCATAGCATAGTCTCTCCTTTCTTTTTCCTTTGTGTGTGTGTATGTATGTATGTATAAGTGTGCATATGTGTAGGCACATGCATGCCATGGCACTCATGTGGAGGTCGGAGGACAAGCTCAGGGTATTGGTCCCCACCTTCCATCTCTTGCTGTTTGCTACTGTTCACCAGGTCAGCTGGCCTGCCAGCTTCAGGAGTCTCCTGACTCTGCCTCCCACTGCTATAGGTGCATTGGGATTACAGATGCAGGCTGTGTGTGGATCCAGTTATGAGGCATGCACAGCACAGCTGAACCCTTGAGTCACCTTCCCTCCACCCCAAGAATAAGCTTCTAAACAATGACTTCTAATTCCCTAATAAGACTGAAGGGTTTGTTCTCACATAAATAAATAAAAATCTTTTTTAAAAAAAAGACTGAAGGGTTTGTCTTGTAGGACATAAATGCTAACAGTTTTTTAATTACCATTATTTAAAAAATATTTATTTGCAAGCAGAGAGAAAGAAAGAGAGACAGAGAATGGGCATGCCAGGGTCCAGTCACTGCACACAAACTCCAGATGCCTACACTATTGTGCATTGGCTTTATGTGGGTACTGGGAAATCGAACTGAGATCCTTAGGCTTTGCAGGCAAGCACCTTAACTGCTGAGCCATCTCTCCAGCCCCCTATATATTTTTTTTGAGACAGTGTTTTATATAGCCCAGGTAGGCCTCAAACTTGCTATGTAGCTGAGGATGACTTTGTACTTTTGGGTTGGGCTTGGTTGCACACACCTTTAATCCCAGCATTCAGGAGGCAGAAATAGGAGGATCACTGTGAGTTTGAAGCCAGCCTGGGACTACAGAGTGAGTTCCAGGTCAGTCCTACCTTAAAAACAAACAAACGAAAAATGAACTTCTGATCCCCCTGCTTGTACCTCCCAAGTGCCGAGGCATGTACCACTGCACTTTGTACTGGAGATCGAGCCCAGGGCTTTGTGCATACCGGACAGACGGCTACTAATAAGCTATTTCCTGGCCCATGTTTATTCAGTTATTTTTGCTTCTGTGTGTGTGTGGGGAGGGGGATATATGCATGCTTATGGGCCCTTGAGCCGTCCCACATGCCGGGTCACTCACAGGTACTGGCGGGAAAGAAACACAGGATATTCTGCTCCATGGCTCTCCTGCCTTGTCTTGTTTTGAGCTAGAGTCTCTTTTTACTAATTCCAGAGCTTTCAGAGCTCCCATGATTCTTGGGTCTCTGCTTCTCTGTTGGGATTTCAAAGTGGGGCTACAAGAGTTGGGGGGGTTACAAGCATGCATGGTCACGCCCAGCTGTTGTACATGAGCTCTGAAGATTTGAACTCAGGTAGTCTTGGGCCCTCATGCTGAGCCATCTCTCCAGCTCCATGTTCACTTTTTTTTTTTTTTCGAGGTAGGGTCTCCCTGTAGCCCAGGCTGACCTGAATTCACTATGTAGTCTCAGGGTGGCCTTGAACTCACGGCAATCCTCCTACCTCTGCCTCCTGAGTGCTGGGATTAAAGGCGTATACCACCACGCCCAGCACCACGTTCACTTTTTTATTGAGATACAATTATATGATATGCTTTATCCTTTGATGATGACAATTCAATTTTTTTTTTAAAATCTATCTACAGAGTCCTCCCCTGTTCTCCTTAGCTCCCAACCCCTGGTAACCACTAATCTGCT